>SZWC01022681.1:12104-42379 GCA_023375785.1 Penium margaritaceum
GCGTCTTTGTCACGGGGGTGTTGTCTCCTGACCACCAGCGCCTGTTACATCGGCGCCTGTGTCATGTGAGCACGGACACTGTGTCCAGGCTCATTCGTACACAGCCCGCTCTCGGTCTTGACGCGGCTTCCTTCGAGAAGCCGCCCAAGACCGACTGTCTGTTCTGCGCTCAGGGCAAGATGCATCGATGCACCTACCCTGCCTCCGTCACTCGCGCGCAGCGTCCCCTGGAGCTTGTCCACTCGGACCTCCTCGGACCTCTCCCTGTCGAGTCTGTCGCTGACCGTGGTCGGTATGTTCTTACCCTCACGGATGACTTCACCCGCATGCGGTGGGTCTACTGCCTCCGCCACAAGAGTGATGCCGCTCTAGCCGTGCGCTTGTGGCTCGTGATGGCCGAGCGTCAGTCTCGTCACTCCCTCCACACCTTCCGCTCTGACCGCGGCGGTGAGTATCTCGGTGAGCTGACCACTCACTTCGCCGAGCTTGGTATCTGTCACCAGCTCTCGGCCCCTGCTACGCCACAGCAGAACGGTGTGTCCGAGCGCTGGAACCGCACCATGGAGGACGCGGTTCGCGCCATGCGCGCTGAGTGCGGTCTCCCGGAGTCCTTCGCCTTCGAGGGCTTCGCCTACATGACGTGGATCTGGAACCGCCTCCCGCATGGTCCCTTGCCGGACCACGTCACGCCGTATGAGCTGTGGTTCGGTCACCGTGCGGACCTCAGGCTTGCTCGCGTCTGGGGTTCCTTGGCCTGTGTCTGGTACACCGAAGACCAGCAGGGGTCCAAGGTCTCTCCGCGCGGCCGGATGTGTGCCTTCCTCGGTGTCTCCTCGCGCTCCAAAGCGTGACGTTTCTGGGATGCGGGTCGCCACCGCATCGTTGAGTCGCGCGACGCGCTGTTTTTTGAGGCACTGTCGTACCGCGACCTGTTTGCCATTCTCACCCAGGCAGCGTCTCACGTTCCCACCTGTGAAGCCTCCCGTCGGATGGGGGAGTCTACCCCACAGGGTGAGTCCGTCCGGGGTGCCTCCGGGGTGGGACCGTCGCTGGCCACCATTGACCCGGCCATCATTGACCCGGCCATCATTGCTGTCGGGTCTGTAGTCTCTACGCCTGCCCCGCTTTCGCCCGCCACAACTGTCTCGCCTGCGCCTATCGCGCCTGCCTCACCCGCGCCCACCGCGACTGCCTCGCTCGCGCCTGCCGCGACTGCCTCGCCCGCACCTGTAGCGCCTGCTTCGTCCGCACCTACAGCGCCTGCTTCGCCCGCACCTGCAGTGCCTGCTTCGCCCGCACCTGCAGCGCCTGCTTCGCCCGCACCTGCAGCGCCTGCTTCGCCTGCCGTGGCTGCACCTTCCGCCTCTTCGCCTGCGGCGCCTGCCTCACCCGCGCCCGCCGCGACTGTCTCGCTCGCACCTGCCGCGACCGTCTCGTCCGTGCCTGAAGCGCCTGTTTCGCCCGCGCCTGCTGCGCCTGTCTCGCCCAGGCCTGCAGCGTCTCTAGAGACAGCACCTGCCCTCCCTGTGCCAGAACCGTCGGTCAGCGCAGACTCGGGCTACTCCCGTGGACCAGGTGGGCGTCTCCGCCCACTGGCCTCACGAGCACCTTCGACTACGGTTGCGCCGCCCAGACGACGCACGCGCAGCGTGCACAGTGGTGACCCTAGCACAAAGGCTCTCGGCCTAAGTGTCCAAGGCACCTACACGGAGGTGCACCCAGCTTGTCCCATTGGGCACCAGCTGATCGCTGACGAGCACGAGGCTGCACAGGCAGCCTCGTGCCTGTGCAGCCTCGATATCTTTGCCAGCATCGACCACTGCAGAAATTTTCATCTTGAAATTGTCACTAGAATGAGGGAATTCTACATCACTCGTTTACATGAGATCGTTTTCTAGTCAGTTTGTATTCTTGTCATAAACTTTGTAGCCCAAGGCACGGTTGTCAACTGGATTCACACTCTGACATAATGAGCCATTTTGTCAAGTCCATGTTGGTCGATGTTCCATTCGAACGCTTCAGTGTGCCTCTCATCAACCATCTACAACAATCACAAAAATAGGAATGTTTGACAATCTCTGGAACTTGCTGGATTGCCTTAGTGTGTTCCAGAAATGTTTTACAGAGATCTCTTAGCTCTATAACTTTGAGGTATAGTCAATCAGCTTAAAATGAAGGCATATGACAAACCCAGAGATACACTCCGTGCCTTACTTGAAAAAGATTATTGTTTCTACATGAATTAGAGAAGTTTTTATAAGATATCCATGTTAACTGATTGGGTTGCTTCCTAAGCCAGTTTTCTGTCCATCATTTTAGGAAGTTTTGATGTTTGGGTGATTCTGTGTATTTGGTCACTTCATAGCTCAGCTTCCTGATCCAACCACACTCTACATTTCATCACATGCAATGCAACTGGCCATGAATGGGAGGAGAATTACTTTTAGGTATGGTTGAGCAACATGCAAACAACAGTGGTTTGCATTGAGAAGTTGTAGGATTCATGTGTGCCAAGGAAGCCATAGATTTCAACAGCTTTTGTTAGAGCAGAATTGAAAAACATCTGACTGCATGAATGTAGAATGACAACATAATGAGTCACGGTTGAGATGCTCAAGTTGTGTAGCTGGAATGCAGCGTGTGTGACATTGTGTGCCAACTGGTCATGTGGGAGAACTTCTGCCGAGAGATTGAGGAACTTCAATGTTTGTAAAGAATATTCTATGTACATCCAAAAAGGTATTTATCACCTCATCACATGTTATTGAGCAGAATGAAGTTCATCGCAACATGTTTACATCGTCAATGTACTTGGTCCAAGCATAGGGATAGAACATAGAACTCGGATATGTTAGGCAGAATTGACCCGTTACTTCACAACAATGATTTGGACAATGGACACATGGTGGGCCACACATGTATGGACAAGAATTCCTGCACAAAAACTCTACGATCCGTGTGATAGTGGCCTGAAATACATTAATTGACTATTCTTCCATCCATCCTTTTTTTGTGTGGCGAAATACAGGAATATCTATCTTCCTCTTTGAAAACTTGATCTGGGGGTCTGATTTAATGCTTGCCTGTTCAGTGTTGAGGTGTCCCTGTTCTTCATTGGGCCACAAGCCAATCTTGCTTGTGGAAGATAATGATGTGTGTGTTTTCTCTAGTGATAAGGTTGCTGAGCCTCCATCACACACAGGTAATGAAGGAGCATCACCAAGAAGCATCTTGGCGATGGAATAGACAACACGTCTGATCAGTGGCCATCAACAGTTGTAAAAAGGTTTGTTTGTTCACGTACCTAGTATACTTAAGGTAATATGAACTCAATAAGGAAGGTATTTTCAGTGGTGCATGCTATTTTCATCTTACTTCTCTTCTTTGGTGGCACACTAATGACATGAAAAAGGCCAAAAAATTGTATATGATCGGTTTTCCACATTGGTGTTTTCCCAGGAAAATCTCCATGGATATTCTCTTGCGTATGAAATTTGAGCCCCAAGGTCAAACAAATGACGTTCATGTGTGACTAGAATTCTTCATGCTAAAAATCATTCAATTGGCACTGTGCCAATCAACAACAGGCAATGGTTCTGTGATTTGGATTATGGCCTCATCCATTGAGCACCTGAGCCCATCCAAAGATCTTGGGCTCCACACATCGCCCCTCTCCCTCCAATAACCTTCAATGGTTCAGTGCTAAGACACAGGCTACCTCCACCAGGTTCACAAGGAATTTATGGAACACCTTGAATTGAGTCCCAACTTAGAAATCAGCGTGGACACCATGGAAAAACATGGGGAAAATCCCATGCTTGATTTTGTACTTCACACAAAGTACAACGGAAGTTAAGCCAGCACACACACGTACATCCATTTTTTTTCAATGTTTTCAGTTATGTGGTAGTAGGGTGGCTAATTTTTGCACACACACAGAGAATATTGAATACCGAACATAAACTTGAAACAAAGTTCTATGGGGGTTCATGCATGGGGTCCTGATACTCCGCATGCATTAAAATGTAACTTAGAAGGCCCCAATACTGTGGGCCTGTTTGAAGCGGTTGCTGTTTGTTCATGGACCAGAGATTGATAAATTTTATAAAAAAAAACAATGGGGTGCTGATTTTTCCTCTAGAAAGTGAGTGGAACAGAGTACCACATGTCATTTTGGGAGAGGAAGCTAACATACATGCTGCATGAAAAGTGACCCAAGATTGCATCAAGCGATGATTAAATTGATCAGCATACAAGACAAGTCTTTCTATAGCTGTACGTCCAGTCCTAGACCTGTAAAGCACATTCCCTGTGAAGTGGCCTAACCCGGCCACATCACCAATAGACTTGCTCTACGGGCTGAACACATAAGCATCCTAGTGTCAAGGAGATAAATCAACCATGTAGCTTCCAAGAAGCTATGGAATTTCTTTCTTGGAAGCTTCTACAACAAAAAAAGATGTGTATGGGGGCCAAGATTGAACTCATGACCTCTCATTAGGCCAAACCGTCAAATGCGCCAGGCTAACCACTCACCCACATGTTGTACTCAAAGAGAGAGCATGACAGATACCATACTTGAGTCACACAGGGGTCATACCTCCACAAAGGGCAGAGCATTCCTGATCCATCCTACAATACTGAACAAGTGGCAAACATATTCAACAAATCTCTCCCTCGCACCTTGCATCAGTTTCCATCATCATTCGTCATCACTTGCGTTGACCATGCCGATACCTTGCCTGCCCGTTTGGTGGAGATCCTTGCCCAGTGGCTTTGTAAGCATATCAACACATTTCAACTTGGTACAAACATACTCAAGCTCCATTGTCTGCTTGTAGGCCAAGTCCCGAGCATAGTGGTAGCGGATCTTGATGTGCTTTGTGTGCCTGTACATGACTTGGTTCTTAGACATGTCAATCACGCTCATCTTGTAAATCTTGATGAACGTCGCAATTACCTGTGGTGCCTTCATCTCACATAGCAAGCTGCGTAGCCACTGCATCTCTTTACACACCTCAGCCAAAGCAATGTACTCAGCTTCAGCTATTGACATAGAGACGCATTCCTGCTTGCGACTCGCCCAACTGACAACACCTCCATTTAGCATACAAACAAAGCCGGAGGTAGAATTTCTGTCATTGATATTGCCTCCCCAATCAGTTTCGGTGTAGCACATTGGACAGAGTGACGCGGATCCATCGATACCTCCAAACTGGAGCCCCACATGCCGTCTCCCGTTAAGGTTGCACATGATGCGCCTCACAGCCTGCCAGTGAAGTGGACCAGGATTGGCCACAAACAGGCTCACATGCCCAACAGCATGGGCCATATCTGGTCGGGTGGCAACCATGGCATACATCGGACTGCCCACTACAGACTGATATGGGATGCCCAGCATGTCAGTTTTCTCCGCTTTGTTGGATGGGGACATGGAGGTGGAGAGCTTGCACTCTGAGCTCATGGGTGTGCTAGGAGGCTTGCAATCTGCCATGTCGTATTGTTTCAGGATGGATTCCATGTATTTTGTCTGGTTCATGAAGATGGTACCTGCTGCTCCATCTCGTGGACATCCATGTCCTCGGCAGCAGCAATGGCAAGCATTGACTGGATGGAGGCAAGCGTCACAACGGGAGCAAAGGTCTCATCGTACTCTATGCCAGGCCGTTGAGAGAACCCCCTTTGCTACCAACCGTGCCTTGTACTTGTCTATCTTTCCATCATGTTTCCTTTTTGCTTTCAGCACCCACTTGGACCCCACAACGTGAGCCCCAGCAGGTCTTCCCACCAGCACCCATGGCCCATTCTCCTCGATGAAGTTGAGTTCACTACACATTGATTTATCCCACTCAGCTTTGTCAGGCTGAGTGAGCACCTCTGCAATAGATGTTGACTCCTCTTGACCTATGAACGAATACTTGAAGCCTGTGTATTCACTCGTATGTGCGTCGTAATGCTACTGAGGTACTTTGAGACGTGAACTGGACCTTAGACCTGCTGGCTATTGCTGTTGATGTAGAGGTTGGAGGTCTGGTTTATCATTCATGATGGTAGCGGCATCCTCCTCGTGGTCTAAAAAGGATCAGATACATCGAAATTAAAGTCTAATTCCTCCTAATCATCTTCATCTGATCCTCTCCCTGTTGCAACACCCAGCCCATGCCATTGTGTTGGTGCTTCGTCTCCATCCTCAAGGAGAGTGAACCACTCTCCTTGTTCTGGAGTGTTCTCAAGTTTGAGAAGCTCTTTTTTAATCACAGACCTTTCATGGAAATCCGCATCTTTGCTGCGGATGACCTTCTTGGCTCCTTGTTCCCATAGTCTATAAGCTTTGTGGACGGTGTCATAGCCAATTAAAACTACACTTTTGTGCTCTTGCATCGAGATTTCCAGGACCCTCACCCACCTGGACCTTGGCAAAGCTGGTACAACCAAACACCTTGAGATGGGAGTTGTCTGGCTTCCTGCCTGACCATACTTCTTGAGGCATCCTCAGCTGCTTTGTTTGCTTCTTCTTGCCTCTCCTTTGCAGAGCTGCTACAGGTGTGAGGTTCACAAGATAGGTAGTCGTACGTGCTGCTTTAGCCCAGAACCTAGGAGGCAACTTGGTGTTAAAGAGTATGCACCTTGTCATGTCCAGGAGGGTATGGTTCATCCCCTCTACTACGCTGTTGCTTTGAGGTGAGTAGGGGGTAATCTACATCGATGCTCTCCTCATCATCGATCTCGGCCAAAGATTCAGTCATTGATATTCTCATTTTGGTTTGCGAGACGTAGATTCCATCAACGCAAACAACCTGTGCAACAGCCTTTGTGACAAAGTAGGAGATGTTGATGTCCTTGGTAGTGAATATCACTACTTGCTTCTTTGTAAAGACCACTGACATGCCATGGTCAGCTATCTTAGAGACGAAGAGCAGGTTGGCTGTGAAAGAGGGCAAGTAGACCACCCCCTTTAGATTGAGGTTGGATTCTGCACCGTTGACACCCACTGTGACCAGCTTTTCACCAATCCCCTCAGCCGCCTCAACCTTGCCGTTGGTGACTCTGAAGTTCTTGTTGCATGGAGCAAGAGAGATGAAATCTCTCTTCTCATAAGTGGTGTGCTCGTTTGTGCCCGAGTCAAGGCCGTAGGCTCCTGGCCTCAGTATCGCCCTCCCTTTGTTGGAGGCACACTCAGCCATCAAGATTGTGGGATACTTCCCACCATTTCTGCCTCGTCATTCATCCCCGTCACCTCCCTCCTTCTTGGGTATCCGGCTCTTAAGCCTAGCGTCCAGCCTTGCCACAGTCACGGCAGTTTCCTTGGCACTTTAGACCCCTTCCATTGTTGCTAGTGCTGTTATTTCCCGTGTAACCAGATTAGGAGGTATTGCGGAATTTGCCACTACTCCATGAGGCAAAGGCAGCCATGTTTTCTTCACTACTGCTACAACGCATGGCATCATTCCACACATACTCAGAGATGGTGGTGTAGGAAACTTGCTCTTCAGTCCACCCTCCAATCATTGTGACCATGGGACCCTAGCTTTCTGGTAGCATCATCAGAAAATCATGGCCTGCATATCGGATTTCAGGTCCCACCCCATGCAGTTGGCTTGTTGCAAGAGTGTCTCAAGTGTTTGCATAAAGGTGGGGACATCCTCCGCTTCACCAAGCCTCATGCTGATGAGGTTCTGCAGAATGAAGAGACGGTTGGCAAGTGAGGAGGAATGAAACAGCTTCTCTAGTTTGGCGTATGCCACGGCTGCCACTGCACAGTCGCTGATATGTAAAGGGATTGAGGGTTGTATGGAGGATACAAGAACTGTGAGAGCCTTCTTGGTGAGCTTGACCCATGCCACAAGGTCAACACCCTTCTCCTTTGGTGTTGGGATAGTTCCGTTAAAACATCCTAGTAAGTCTCTATCATCCATGATGATCTCAAACTGCCACTTCTAGAGCGCAAAACCCTCTCCGTCAAACTTGAGGATGGGAGGATAGTTCCCTGGCTCCCCTGTCCCTGCCATCCCTACAACTACAACTGCTATAGTTGCTGCACCTGTTGTTGATGTTGATGCACTTGTCTTTGAGGCCAGTGCAGGCTGTTGGTGAGACGAGGCAACTGCTTCCCCTGTTCACGTTGGTTGCTGCAAGCAGATGTAGGCTGATGTAGGCTGATGTCAGCTGCCAAGGTGGAAAGGTGCATATGTGTTGCATTCCCCTCTCATTGATGTTGATGTGCAAACACAGAAGTTGGGTGAGAGAAAAGGCGCTCTCACTGCTTGTGACTTAGCAGTTACGCGCGTGAAACTTCTCTAACCACAGGTGTAGGCCCATATCCCTTTGGTAGTTGTTGAGCTAACCACCTCTGGTAGAGAAGCCTGCGAAACCAAAAAGCTCACAGAGGTTTTTACACCTTGCTTTGTTGACATGTGTCGTGCACCCCAAACCTAATCAGCCATACACATCACCTTCAAGAGTACTAACACCTTAGAATTACATCTCAAAAAGAGCTCAAGTCATCAATACTCAAGAGAGCATCAAGCAAGGGTTGAATGATTAGCATGCAAGAAAAGTCGTTTTATAGCTTTCTGTCTAGTCCTAGAACTCAAAAGCACATTCCTGGGAAGTGGTCTAACCCAGCCACATCACCAATAGACTTGCGCTATGGATGACACATAAGCATTCTAGTATCAACGTGACAGAGCAATCATGTAGCTTCCAAGAAGCTACGGAATTTCTTTCTTGGACGCTTCCATAACAGCCAAGATGTGCTTCTGGCCCAGGATCGAACTCATGACCTCTCAGTTGGCCAAATGAACAAAATGGCCAAGGTAACCACTCACCCACATGGTGTACTCATAGGCCATATCTCACATGACAAAGAGAATAGTTGAGTCACACTACAATGGATCCAGGGGTCATACCCCCACAAGGGGCAGAGCATTCCTGATCCATCCTACAATATTGAACAAGGGGCAAACATATTCAAGATCTGTGTGGCTGCATTTACTTAACCATGCAAGCATCTAGCCTCGCCAATCAAGCATTGGCAACCTTATGTCTTCTTTTGACAGCCGGTCATTGTAGCTGGAAGAAATCTCCAACAACACCATGAAAAACAACATTATCCTCGTGCAATCACATTATCCAGTCAAGGCCCATGATGTGAAGCTTCCCAGATTTCCAAGTGGTTTTATCACATTCTGTCTTTACTCTGTCCTTTAGCTAATATATGAAAAATTATATACTTCTCTTACCTCTATCTTCCTTTAATATCCTCCAAGCTACATCCTTCCACCTCATCTGGTGCAAGCAGTGGAAAACCCCATGATTTGCAAAAACAAAATATAGAAGTTTTTGTTTTCACCTTCTGATGACATACCTTGGTTGTATCTGCAATCTTGATGTGGGAAATGAGAATGATTGAGGATGAATTTTTCTCCATGACTCATACAAAGTCTCAATATCACAATATCAGTAATTCACTGTCATAGAATTCTTCACCACCCTCTTGTTCTCATGTGGTATCCTATCGTAGAAATGCCCAACTTTGATTCTCTCTGGAATGGATTGTCTTAGGGTCCAGATTGTATACCCATACCACGCAAGCACAAAGGTAACCCCCCTCTCCATGCCTCACTCTGTTACAATGAGGGAATCCAAAAAAAAAATATTTACATGCAACCCATTGGCAATCCATTGTTGTGACCCATCCATGCAATCCATTGCTGTGAAGCCATAGCATGTGGCAATCAATTGTGACAAACACAGAGGAATCAGTCTCTTATGAAGAAATCTCTGAGTTTTTGCTTAAAAAAAATGGTTGTAGCTAGCTTTCAATCATGACTACTGGTAACCTTTACTAGGTTACTCATGTACATGACTTCCCTTTGCCTCTTATCAAGTGGAACATGATTTAGCCCCATCATGTTCCACCAGATTTAACACTGTAATCCTTGGCTTCTACAGTTCCTCAACAAGCTGGTGGTCTTGGTGTAGTCCGGCCCACCCTTCTCATCGTTGCAAAAAACGGCCGATGGGCATTTCTCTCTCTCCCCCTAAGAGAACACCAGTGAAAACATGCAGCTCTATGGATTCAAATTTTTACTAAGAAATAATACATCTAATTTGCACAATTTTTTTACTCTCTCAAAAGCACCAAGTAACTTGTTTAAAATAGTTTAGCTGGCAAGGAAGATGATATGCAATTTGAAGTTCAGCATGTGAGTGTTGGCTCCTCACCAAAAACCGGTAGAGATGATGAGCTAAAAATGTTTAAATGTGATCCTCCCTTTTCCTTTTTATTTTTTATTTTTAAATCACCCCTCTCAACCACTTTTCTGAGCTTGAATTTCCCGAATAGGCTCACACACACAAAAAAATCTAAGATTATGAATGAGCATGTGAACATCTCATGCATGCGGTATTTATGTGCTTATGCTAACAATTTTTCAACTAAATAACCACAACCCCTCCCTTTGAGGGGTTTTTGATATTTAGAAAATGGTCTGGTGTAGGTTGCGCAAGTTCATCCATTCAGGGTTTAAGTATTCTATGAGTTGGAAAGTAAACCTACAGGGTCCCGCTACACTCATAGGAGCCCATGTAAAAACATAATCCTAAACCCATGGAGGGTAGCAGGGAGAGAAATTGTGAAGTTTTTCAATTTTTCTTGTGGTTTGTGCATCAAGAATGGACAAAGAAATTAGGTTGGAAATGCCGGTTGGATGAAGTTTACAGGAGTTTGTGACCTTACCATCCCACCCCTCCTTTTGAGATCCCTAGATTTTTCTCCTTACTATCAAGGGATCTTGCATGGTGGGATGAGAAGGTCGGGAAAACTGCTGGCCATCTTCTGGCATGTCTGGTGTGTTCCACACACCCTCTCCCTTTGTGCGATATCCCTCAAGTTCAAGGGTGACATTTTGGATGCCACATTATGATCATTTACAGATGACAGCGGTCATGCATAGAAATGGATGTAGGGATATTTCTATCTTTCTAAAAACTGTTGAAGAGGGGAAATATGATATTTAAAGATCAGGCAAGGGTTGACACTTGCTCTCGCATTTGCATCCGGAATAATCTTCCCAACAATAACACCACTCTTCATGATTCATTTGCTGCTGCATCCTTCCAATCATCCTCCGGTGGCAGACAATTCAGTGAGACTTAACTACTCTCGTGGTCTTGAACCCTTTCCCTTTGATCCTCTTTACATGGGACCCTCCTCCATGCCTACTTTTCTCGTTGACAGACCTCACAATTATACATTTATGTTATCTTCTACATCCCCAAACAGGGTCGTTCCATCCATGGAACCTTCCTGGTCCAGCCATCTACATAACTGCTTACTCCACACTGGTAGGCTAAACCCTGCATGAAACATAAGAAAAGCTAGCATGATAGTCATTGAATCTGTTGCAGTATCTCTTTAATTCCTCTGAGGCTGACTACATATTCCCTCACATTCTTTTCCTCAAACAACGCTTCACATTTCATGCATTTAGTCCCTTCTCTTCAGCATACACCAAATCACCCCTTCCTATAAAAACTATTGGACCAAGAGAATTACGAACCACTTATCCATTGGTATTGATTTTAGAAGAGTAGCCTCTCCATCCCTCTCAACCATCTAAAGTAGTGTTTTCAATGTTCTCCTGCTTTTTCAAATCCAATTTGATGCTTGTGTTGTTGAATGAAAAATTGCTGACCTTTTTTCATATTGGTGTTTCAATCATGGGTTTATTTGTTTACTTGGTGACTGGAAAATTGAACAAAAGGTCCCACTCAGCTCCGGCGACTGGCGTGCAGTCCAATGCTTTGACTGCGCCTCGTCTGTTGGACCTTGAGTCGAGCTGTGTGAGTCGCAAAGCTCTCCTCGTCAAGGTAAACATCGCGTCTTGCGAAGCTTGCCACGTCACCAATGCCATGTGACAAGCGATCCAAGATCCGCTCTCCGCCAGGAGCGGATCCTAGACCACAAATTGTTTTCCCCCTAAGCCACATGTAGCGCCAGTGTGCCACGTGGCTTGGACTGGACCTGGCCTGTGGGGCGACGGATGGGATGAGTTGAGGGTCGGAGACCCTCAACTACCGCGGTTTTGGCCCAGTGGGCCAAGCTTCCCGTCCGTTCGTTACATTTGGTATCAGAGCGCCGGGGTTCAATACCCATGGTGGACACCGTGGGCGGGTCCATTCCTGTGTGGGAGGAATGTAGCGCCAGTGTGCCACGTGGCTTGGACTGGACCTGGCCTGTGGGGCGACGGATGGGATGAGTTGAGGGTCGGAGACCCTCAACTACCGCGGTTTTGGCCCAGTAGGCCAAGCTTCCCGTCCGTTCGTTACACCACAACTCAAAGTTTCTTTATGTGTCCCAACAAACCGAATGGCCATTATTTAGGGCACTTGTTAGTTGGAAGCCTATAATGTTTTAGGAGAATATGGAAAACAACTACAGTATTTCTATTCACCTTCGGAGCATAAAAAATTCAAACTTGCTATATGAAGGGTGCACACGAGGAGGATACGTAAAAATTCCATGAAATTAATGCCACAATGTCCATAAATTGCCTATCCAAATACACAAGAATATGGGATGTTCATTCTGAAAGAGTAAAAATTTCTAGGAAGCTACATTGACGTCTGTTGTTGTGTTCTTTGAATTCTTTTTACAGGCCAATCTGGTGTAAAAAGCCATTATGGCATGCAATTTACCAAAACATAGGAATGAATAGTTCCTAAAATACAACGCTGAAGTAAATATGTATTCATGTTACACGACATTGAAGCAAAAAGTTAGTTGATACCCAAGCAAACCCATGAATACAGCTCAAGTGGCAGCTCCAATGCCACTATCATCCCAGATTGATTATTGCTCCAGCTGAATTTAAGTACAAACATGACAATTACAATGAGGGGAGCCTTTTATAACGTGTCTTTCATAAAATAAAACTCTATGGATTATGTTGAGATTTATTGAACTGAATAAATAAACTATATAGATAAATGTGCATATGACATGAGTTTTGATGGCCTGGATTTCTCAACAATCCTGTGAATAAATGTAATGTGATACCACAGGGACGTATCCTCACAATTTCAATCTCAAGCCCCTCAACTCCCAGCATTTTCTGTTTTTGGCTATTTTTGATTTGCATCAATCCATGGCTCAGGCCCATCAATTTATCTGGAGGTCTATGGTTCAGAAGTGTACAAATCTGATGTAAATTCTCCAGTACATTCGTGAAACACAATCTCATAACTTTGGAGAATGGGAGAACAGAGATGGGGAAACAATCATTGCAATCCCCCCTCTCCTTTCATGATTTCAAGAACATGTCGGGCTTATGTAGCAGAAAGTGTACAAGCGGGGAGGAAAGAGAAATACAGATATGTGCTTGGTCAACATGAAGTCAAGCAAGACAAAGAGTTTTTTGACTGTTCATGCTCACTTTTGTTGAATTCTGAAGAATCTATTGGATACACAACCATGTGTGTTACGCCGAGTGGAAAGTGGATAGTGGAAAGGTAGAAGCTGTGCGCAAAATACAATTTTAGGAAGTGTGGCAACTATATAACTTGTAACAATCAATGCGTGTACTTTGATCACAGGTGTCATAACTTGTAAGCGCAAAACACGATAACATCAACAATAACGAGGCATGTTTGGGGTCTTGGATGCTTTAGATGAGTGACGCATGTGACACTGCATTGCATTGCAATAGTTCTTACATTACTTTTGGAAAGTGGTCGATCCTATCATAATCTTCTAGAATTGAACACCGGAGGTCGGGAAAGTCAGCCAAAACACCCGGCCAAAAGAAAACAAAATCCTTAGGTCAACACATCGTGGGTCGTGAATACAATGAAAAGAATGCACATGGAATGAGTCTAGGGATTCTTCTACGTCACATTCTCAACACTCCCCCCCCCCCCCTCTTTTCCCTACCTAGTCCCAAAGTTTCAGAAATACATAGGTCAAATCCAGCTAAAGTAACTGGTGACCTGCTATTATAAATCTTGTAGGTTGTCAAAGAGTTCATTACTGTTGTGTGATGTGTCCCTTTCCTGCCACTTGAAGAGGTACTCTATAACCTTTCCTTGTCGGTGGTGCGCTGAGACATCTTCCACCCTGTATTGTGTACCCTCGTCTTCTTCCACAGGTGGTGGCAGAGGCACATGTCTACCAGAGAAGTGCTATCTTGGGTGCAGTCAGAGTTTGAGACACTTCATGTGCAACATTGGGACGACAGTGATGCTGTCCGGTAGGTGGATCTTTGTGAAAACAGGTATCTGCATCTCATCAATCACACATGGCCCCAACTAGTAAGGTTTAAGCTTTGCTCACTCTTGTCCTTGCAGTGTGATGTTCCTCAAGCTGAGCAGGATGCACTAAAAAATGTGGAGTTTCCTGTCCTTCTCATGTATTCTGGGCGTTCTCTTCATTGCCGCTTGAGTTTTCACAAGCGTCTGGCGAGTCTTATCCCTGAACCTTTGGATGTCTTGTCGCTGGATGTCCACTGCCATTACTTCACCTAAACTCGGTGAACATGCCGGAGGTGTGGGCGGTTTGCCATAAAGTCCACTTCAAATGGAATGCGTCCCATCGCAGTGGAGGTCACGGAGTTATATGCCGGTTTGGTAGTCAGAAGCTAGACCACCCAGTCAGTGCCATGTGGCTCACACAGAACTTGGAGCAATTGTTCGAGCATGTAATTGGTACGCTCAATCTGCACATTTTTCTAGGGAAGGAAGGCCATTGATAGCAAGATCTGGCTACAATATGAAGTCATCAGCTCTCACAAAATCCTACAGGTGAACCTCCAATCTTTGTCACCTTTGATAAGGTGGAATCCGGAAACTCCATCCATTGAGTTTGTTGATGGCTCTGATTTGATCATTCTTGAGGTGTTTCATTGCATGGTGAGTGGTGCAGATGATGCATCTTGAGTATCGCACAGAGAACCGCCATTTCTTAAACACATGCAGTAATGCCAGTATTTATTCTTTGTGCATTCCGTGGTTCAACTCCTATCCTCGTACCTTTCTCAACGCATATGAAACCGGTTGTTCTCCACTACTGTTGCCTTAGAGAAAATGGCTCCGATTTTTCGATTGGACACATCAGTGGCCATGATGTAACCCACTCTTAGATCTTCCACTCATAAGGTTGGTGTTGAGGTCCATGAAATTTCAAATAGTTGAATGAATCTTGTTTGATATCTCCCTAATTCCATTCTATTGCTTCATGAGTGAGATTGGAGCTAACACTCTGGCATAGTCATTAACATATGGATGGTACTTGTTGCAGATCCTAAGAATACTTGGACGTTGCAAACAGTGGTGGGTGTTGGTCAATCAGCAACCGCCTCCGCCTTCTACGGGTCCGCTATGATCCCCCTGCCGCAGAATGTGTGGCCTAAAGAGTTGATGGAAGTGCGACCAAGTCACAATTTGATAATTTTATGTGTTTTTTTTTCAATCTCAAACAAATCAGAGATTTCCACCAAGTTCTTCCGACGTGTGGCTACAGGCTAGTGTGTCATATGGAAAAACAGTTGAAATGATTTTCATATATGGCAAAAAAATGCTGTTCGTGGCCACCATAAATGTTTTCAGGGTATTCTTGAGCCCAAATGGCATAACTGTGAACTCTTCATACACGTAGCAAGTACAAAATGCCACCTTCTTGATGTCCTTAGCAGATACACCGATCCGATAACAGCCACTTCATAGCTCAGTCTTGGTGAATATTCTTGCCCATCTAAGTTGGTCAGAAATTTCACGTGGACAGGGATAGCAGTTCTTGATGGTGATGTTGTTCAACATCTTGAAATCCATGTAGGTCCTCATCTCTCCGGATTTCATTTTCACTCACACACCAACCCAAAAAAAAAAGTGTAGGGGTGATGTAGATGGCTTGAGGAATCCCTGACCAAGCATCCCACCCAGTTGTCTTTTTAACCCATTCTGTTCATGGTCTCTTACTTGATACGTCCTCTTGAGCGTTGATTTGTTGCCCAGATTCAGGCTTATGTAGCGGTCGATGCTTCATTACAAAGGTGATTCTTAGAGCAATTTGACAAGGAATTTCCCCAAAAACCCTTCACTTCTTGGTGTGACCTCCTCCATTATGGCTGCCAAAACAATGGGTTTCAAGGCCAATGAGGCTGTTAACTTTTTTGCTTTCACTGCTATGATCTTGCTCTCTTCCCCTGGTTTTATGTGGACTAGCCATGTGTGAGCTCCACATCAGAGGTGTAATTTGGCCATGTCCAAAGTTATTGGCATCATGCATCGGGTTATCTCTGCTGCAACTTCCCCATTGTTTCCTCCTGCATTGCTTCACATAACTACCACTGCACCGTGGGTCACCTGGTTAGAGGTAGATTGTGTTGCTGCTCAATTCAGCTTGTGGATTATGCCATCATAGGAGATCTTGTTAAAGAAAACGATCTTTCATTAGAGAAGTCCTCCAAAATTTTACATCATGTGACTCTCCAATTCGCAGTTGGAGTGGTTTGTACAATCAGAAATTTCCCAGCTTAATTTTTCAATTCTAGGCTCTAAACCATCTGGTTGTGCACGAAATTGTGACAATATTCTCCAGCCACTAGTTTCAATTCTGTTATATGACTCTAGTAACTCCTCGTTATGCTTGTAACATTATTGCAGGCTGGTCTTCCTCGTACCCCTCGTAAAAGTATGCAGTCTCAAGATTTCTCAAGTGTAATTTCAAGAGCCATTTAGATGGATACTCGATTAACAAAAAGTCTTTTGACCGTCTAGGAGCTTCACCATTTTCTTTTGCATTGTGCCATTTTCTTACTCTCTGAGTTTTTTTTTTTTTTTCATTCCTGTTGTGGGCCTATTGTTTTCATTTCCAATAGATGTGTAGGTTATGTCCGGGTTTCCCGCAGGTCCAACACAATTATTGGTTGCGTTAAATGGCACTCTTGATCCCCAGTGGGCTTGACTGTGAATAAGAACTTCGTGCTTCAATAAGAATTTTGATGTCACCAGTCATTGGAGTCCTACATCTGAGTATTGTAGTTGGTACTGTTGATCATGTGTGCTGCTGAAATCACGGGCACAAGGTCATTTGAATGCAAAATACTGATGTTTCTCACCAAACATCTCACATAAGGTTAAAGTCGTTGTGAAGGCACAGTTTGTTTGGGGCGATATCACTATCAGTGATGATTTTGTGAAACCTTTGTGTAAAATCTGCCACAGTAGACTACTTATGTAGGTATTAGACTCTAAACCACACGTCAGACTTCATTTCAGCATTCCAAAACTGAAACATGACGATGAGAACAAGGTTATTCCAGTTTTTTGGTTGATTCAAAGAGTCTTTCCACGTCAGATTGATCTACTCGAGAGGTAGAACACCATAAATTAATGATTTCAGTGTGGGTGCATGAGTCGTGAACTTGCTCTCTTAGTCTCCTGCTTCCATTTTATGTCCTTTACATCGGACGACAAACTCAATGTTGTGCCATGCAAATGCGATGCTGCAAGGATAAAATTTCCATTACTTCTTTGGCCCCCGAAGCGGTGAAGTTAATCCCCAGGATTGCGTGCCACATCCGAATCGCCTGTTCCCAGTTTTGCAAAGTTGAACGATTCAAATCTATCCGCCAATTCAGGGATTAATCAAGGAATTGTTTTTTCTATCGGTGAGAACTACTTCACCTGTGCCAACATTTCATAGCTCTTCCATCACCGCAATGAGTTTTTCTGGAGCAGATGGTTGTTGACAATGTCAAGGCATGAAATCTTCTAGTACAGGTCATCATTACTGCAAGGCTTTTGACCATGCATACTCACATCATGCTAGGTGTGGTCCCAATGGGCAACAATGGAGGCGAGGGGTTTGTCGATCCCAAAGAGTCCAGCATCAAACCAGCCTTAGGAGTCTTAGGAGCTACACCACTGCTCTTACCTGGTTCACCTAGAGAGAATCATGGATTACTCACTGGTGATCCTCCATTGCCGAAGTCTATGCCAGTTTGCCTCTTTTTGTCACTGGGTATACCAACTCCTTTCACTGTCATCGTTGTGAGGTCTGCAATCTTTTGTACAGCGGATATGTGTTGAAGACTTATGCAAGGTTTTCACCTCAAAGAAAACATGTCTTTTGCCCCTTGAGCACCACTGCATTCTAAGACCAAGTGTTGTGCCAAAAAAAACATAGATGGTCAATAGGGTAGAAGTTTTTGTACAAAAAGACAAATTCAGAGTTAAGGTTAGTTGAATTTTAGCTGTTATTAGCATTGAATGTAACCTTATGACAAGTTTCGTAACTATTGAGTACATATACACAGTGAAAAAAAAAAAAGAATGAAGCATTCTTTTGGTCTTGGACCCTCAAGTCCAACGATCAGTGTATGTTTTGATGCATTTACTAGATACATACTGACATATACCCCTCCAATACATAGCTGTGTGGGGATGGAAGGATATGAGAATGTGGTTGAAGTAACATGGAAGTTTTACATTTGTGTGCATTTCTTAATGTCCACTTGATAGATTCCCATGTGAAAATCCCCAATATACTTTCAAAGCTTTAGAATAGGAATAGGAGATGGGTCTGAGAGACATCGATGAGGATCCCTCTTGAAAGGCAAAGAGTGTAGTGTGACAATTTGTTTGATGGTGTAGTAAGGTGGAGTTGGCAAAAACACACAAATGCACAGAGTCAAGAGGAATTTCATACAAACAACGTTACATATGAATGTTGTGTTCACTTAGACATGTCCATCAAGGTCCCTCTGACATAAAATCTCACCATACACATTTAGTGTTGGAGGGGGCAGAGAAAGATAAGTAAAATTTGAGTAAATTCATAGAATGTACAATTGTGTACAATTTGTGATTTCCATTTTATATAAAAAAAACAAACAATGTCTTAAAAATCTATAGAAAGGGGAGAAATCACACCACGTTCACGAAATGTGCATATAGATGAAGAGGGAGAGTGCCCCTCAAGTTTTCAACACTAATTAATGTGTTGTGTTAACTCCAAATACTAACATGATTAACACATATACAGATGAAAGTAACACACATATAAAGTGGCATGAAGTGCATTGACCTACCTTAGAATTTTTGGGTTACCTAAAAACCTATTGTCATTGATTTGTGGGCCTACTTTTGAGACGTCCGCCAACCTTCATGTGTTTTATCTATTTTGTTTATTATGCAGGACACTCATGATACACCAAGGATAATCAATGGGATGAAATGTTTCCTAAATACTTGGTCCGGTCCTCTCACACTTAACACTAGTGTGGCTCACCTAGCCACACTATTCTCTGGATGTTCAAGAGACTAGCCAAAGAACCAATCTCTACACTCCAAGAAAGCTGAATCAACATGCCTGACTTTATATTATTCTATTCAAATTTTCAAAACACAACGAATAAGATAGCACATATATACACACACATACATATATATAGATATACATACACATACATATCTGTATATCATGAAGGCTGTAACAAGTCAGACTTTGAAAATGTTAAGTGAATGCGCAGCCATAACAGGTCATTGGAATAGATTGGTCCAAACATATCTGAATACGTTTGATACTTATGAATATGTGAGTGTTCTATTCAGTAGAACAATTCATTGTGTAGAATTGAGCATAATACAATAAAATGTTCTGAATATTCATTTCAACATGTAGATTTGTTGTAGCAGACTGGATGGAATCCTTGACCGACTAGGCCATAACCGCGGTGCTTGAGGATCCCCAACTCTCAAGCCAACCTGTCCAACCTTCCACAGGTCAGGAACCCCCGGTTGATCAACATGGCGCTGGCCACATAATACAATCCCCCACGCTAGGTATGAGCCGCCCTCAACATCCACACATCACACTTGAATCCCGACACTATAATAGCATTGCAGAGGATTGGACAAAATCCGTGGCCGGCTAGGCCATAACTGTGGTGCTTGAGGGTCTCCGACCCCCAAGCCATACCCACCAACCGCCTACAGGCTAGGGATCTCACTGGACCCATGTGGCACAGCGCTAGGCCGTGCGCTACATTTTCAAATGTAATCTGGCGGAAAACTTCTGAATAATATCACATGTAAATACAAAGACAAAGACAAATTCTACGACAAAGTTTGTATTGGATGTAGATGAAGAAAGAAAATGATGGGTGATTTCGAGCTTCTTCTTAATCCGTACATTTACATTGTTCACAACATAAGCCTATGCACCATAGTGCAACATTGGATTGACATGAGAAAGCGAGAAGTGAAAAATGAGAACAATGATAAGATTACAATTGTGCACATTTTATGATGTCCACCGGATGTGTAACAGTGTAAAACGTTCCAAGAAGTTTTCATGGGAGGGGAGAAATCACACTAAATTCACTAAATGTGTATCTGGACAAAGACAGAGACTGACCCTCCAAATTTCAGTACTACATGATGCGTTGTATTGTTCTCAGCACTATTTTCATGGGTAAGGTGCATGCGAGTAACACATATGTTAAGTGAAATGCAGTGGACTGACCTACCTCATTCCTTCACAATACATTCAGGTTCAAGTGTTAATGAAACCATGTATCACTTACCATAATCACGCCCAAGTACCCTTGACCCTCCAAAAGCGTTCAAGTATACATATGTATCAACCCAACAATCACAGAATGTGCAAAACGCACACAACAAACCACACCTCCTTTCAACCTCCACGTATAAGGTATCATGCATCTCTCAATCTCACCTACTCATTGCACCAAGCTCAAAAGCTTAGAATCAGACTAACTGTATCTACATTTCCCTTGAACAACACAGTTCAACAATTTTAACCTACTATGCTATAGAATGACTCCACTTACTGCCCACCTCCTTGTAAAACAAATGTATCCTGTTGGGTTCTTGCATAGTTTTCCCTACACTTTCTCCCTAGGTTTTTCAACCTCCACTCATGTTCTGCCCAATCCGATCCTTGCTTTAACATACCCTTGGGAGGGAATAACAAGCTGGCTTCTCCTCCTCTCTATTTTGAGAGGAATTACCAAGTTTCTATGAGCACTACAAAAGTACATTTGGTTGGTATCCAATAATCTTACCTCATTTACCTGTGAAAAATCCTGAACATCACCAAAGCCTTCAACATACTTCACTATGGTGGTGTTTCCTCCCCCAAAAATGTCTTTTTCTATACTTTAGTCTGTGGAAGGTGGGGGTTCAATTCGTCGATTTCTTCCATTTTTATTACTCTTCGTAACACAATTGGCTATGAAGAGGACAAATATTTGGGAATTGCAACATTGGGTTTATCTTCTCCATAGTTCCAACATGGTTGAAGGACGGAAGGCAGAAATGTCTTCTGACATGCCTTTGCGACTTTCGCATGTATGAACTTTGGCATTTGCCATTGTCTCTAATCGGCCATCATCTAAAGTTACAAACTTGTTTTATCCCAAGTATTCATGTGACGAAATGTTTGTACTGCCATATCCACGAGTTGATCTACAAAAAACATATACATCTGACAGTTAAAAGAAATTTGCAATATCCGGGTCCCTTGTCATCCTCAAACAATAACATGCGTCACTAATCAAGGATGGCAAGGAGGGTTATGGTCACTCAAACATGAAATTCGCAATATCGTAATGGAGCAACCATCCCTTTTTCCTCTCCGCGCAAACCCCATATCATGATTTCGAGTTTTCTATGTGTTGTGCAGGTGGATTCTATGCTAAACATGAAATCCAACATTGGTTTCAAAGGAAAAAAGGGATGGTCGCTTGACAATGATTGCAAAAAAAACACCTTTCTATATTTGAAACTGTTCTTACTATGTGCAAACCACCCTGTTTTTTCTGCAAACCACTCTCAAACAAAACAGCCATTGGTGTTTTAGGATTGTAGTTTTACGCGGACACTTGTTGAGCCTCGCAGTAGTAGGATCCAACATGTTCCCTTTCAACACATGGGGAGTCTTAAGCCCCCCGTGCGAACCCAACTCTTTCCCCCTCTCAAACAGCCATAAACCCCTCGTGAAAGGGATTTGTGACTGTTTGACAAAAACATCATGACGTGAGCACTTTGACGCCCCCCACACGTAAGTTTGACATTGCTTTTGCGTCACATTTTTTTTATGTTTCATTGATTTAATATGACCTGTGGATACAACGTCTTCAAAGAGAAAAGTGCTTGATACGGTGTAATCAATCTCAAGATTGTGGATATTGAGTCTTTATCAAGATTTCTGTGTGTATGAAGGTGAAAACACACATTATCTGATGGACGCAAGTGACACATACCCGGTTTTTGGAACTAATAGCTCACCCGCCCATCATCAAACAAAAGATAACCCAGCTACCCATCAGTCAACGCTACCACTAGGCCATTGTAACGGATTCGATGGAATCCTTGACCAATTAGGCCAAAACCGCGGTGCTCGAGGGTCTCCAACCCTCAAACCATCCCGTCTAACCGCCCACAGTCCCAGGTGACCCCGCTCAAGCCACGTGGCTCCTTCGACCGGTCGGTGTGGCACTGCCACGCTACACTCCCCCCCGCTAGGAGTGAGAGCTGCCTCAGCATCTCTGGTAATCCCGACGTGGGATTCGAGCCCTGGAGCTCTGATACCAATGTAATGGATTCAACGGAATCCTTGACCAACTAGGCCAAAACCGCGGTGCTTGAGGGTCTCCGACCCTCAAGCCATCCCGTCTAACTGCCCACAGTCCCAGGTGACCCCGCTCGAGCCACGTGGCTCCTTCGACCGGCCGGCGTGGCACTGTCACGCTACAGCCATTAACAAGGAAAAAACAACCATGTCGAGGTTGCATGCCATGCTTCGACGACGCATTACATGCGACGTCATCTACAAGTATCAGAAACCCCTCCAATAAGGGGTTCATGATCATAGCAAGAGGGAGTGTTTGTACGAAATTTGAGGGGAGTTTGGGACTGCACATTCATTAAAGGGGAACCTCTTGGGCTCTTCCTTGCCCCTGCTACCACAGGATCCAGCAGGAGCGCACAAAAAAGTAAAACCGTACAATTCCAAATGCAATTCTTGGTATGGTTTGATTGGGGTTTGCAAGGTATTATAGGAGTTTTTCATGTCCAAAAAAAATTGAAAGTTAATTTTTGCTTGTTCTTGAGGTAACGATGTCCTCACGTACAATTCTTTTGCTTGTCCAGCAATGCTTCCGCAAGTGAGCATGAAAACAAGTTGGGCTTGTTTATCTTTTTGCCGGTGTTGTGCAGATGAGAATAACAATTTGGGTTTTATGGGTATCTGAGCTCTTTGGCCCTTATTGAATCTTATGAATTTCTGCCTTGATTTGATTTTGAATGGCCAAAATCATCACCAAGGCCTCGTTTCTTGCTAGGTTATCCCTCTCCCCCTGCCACCTTGCGTTGCCCCTCGCCTCTGGTGGTAGTTTCCATGCACAAACAAGGTAGGATTCTGGCTTAGACACCTTTGTATGATTTTGGTGAACGCTTCCCTATCCAGATATCACACAACCCCCCTCCCTCCCAAATCACTGGATCTATTCAGAACCCATACAAAGAGGGTTTCAATGGTAAAGGTGAATGCTCACTGTCATGAACCGGTTGATGTCACATGACATGCAACAACAACATGTGCACTTTCTCCTTTTTTGGTCATTCCTTATCATTGTATTGTAAATGTTGTGCATCTAGTTCTCTCTATAAGGGACTGGTGATCCAATGTTCATTTTGCGGTTTCAAGGTGAGGGATAGAAAGACTTTAATGTCGTTGGGGAGAATCTGGACGCATGGTCACTCCCCAAAAGACAAGAAGATGGCTGTACATTTCCAGGTACCATGCAAACACAGATTATGTCACTAAATTTTCTAACAGTGGAAGTAAATGCTGCATATCCCCAACATGCTTTCATACTCAATCACGACATGCATGGTTGACGGAGCGAGGGAAAAAAAAAAAACAGATGGGGTCATCGCTTCCTTGTACGAATTGTCCTTGAGGAAAACCACCCTTTTTGCGATGTTTCCTATCCGTTACAAGAAAAATCCCACTTTTCAAATGAAACCCCTATTCAGACTTTACCTTGAATTATATTCCAGGTTTGGGGTTTTATCTTTGCACTGGCTCCTGTCGGGTCTCACGGTAGTTAGGCCATTCAAGTTCCCTTTCCACACGTAGGGAGTCTCAAACCCCCTACATAAGTTCCACCCACAAAAAATCACGAGTAATCCCTCTATTGAGGGGTTCATGATAGACTTTGCACAAAATCATGACACCGGCAAGTCGATCTTGCATGGGATGGGACATCGACATTGAATTTTTTTTCCCCTGTAAGTCACTGGACAGTGGTGGTTAAAGATGTTAAGTCCCTAACTTACACAAATCCCTAAACTCCGAGCGGGGGTAATTCTATGGCCCACTGTTTTGTGGCCCGCCACATGTGGACATCAAGGATTTTTTGCTGATTGGCTCAAAACATTTCGGCCCCGTGCCCCGACCTCCGGTGTTCCATTCCAAAAAGTTCTGGTAACTTCGACCCCATCATTGAGAAGTTGACAAAAGTTTCGTGATGATATTGATGTTTTGCTATTGTTCGGTCGACATCTTGAAAGCGCTGGACTTTTGAAAAACTGCGTCTCAATGTTCTTGAAGCTCTCCGACTTCTCAGCAATGCTTCTTGAAGCAGCCACTCATGGCATGACCTCGCACATGTCATTTGGCTCGAGCACCAAGGACCCAACATAAGCTACGTTATGATTCTCAATTCCGTATGTATGTGCTCAACTCACTCGATAATTTTCATTGATGAACACTCACTGCACAATAAAAACTATCCATTTGTCTCAAATCCTCGAATCGTCTACTGTTTTTACCTCATCTCTTTGAACTACCCATGTTCCACTTGATGTTATAATGTATCACAATGCAACGGTGCTAGAGAGACATCCAACGCATTAACGAACCGACGACAAATTTTCACGAGTTTTCAGTGCATCTCCACCATTCAGACGATTACAGACCTTGCCACGACAACAGTGGACACAGCGAGCGGACCCGGCAACGAGTAGCAGTCACCAGTGAATACTCCAGTGATGGAATATCAGCAGAACGCGAACAACAACACTCCAGATGATCTTGACGGCAGTGACTACTTTTGTGACAGATGGCATAGTACTGATGAGCCTGATGGCCAACCCAGTGACCAGCTCCTCAGACATGGTGAACTCTATGCCTCCGCCACCGTCCGTTGGGAGATATCTAGCATGATAGAAGGAAACATCCGACAAGCCCGTATCAATGACAACATGTACTAGAACTTGTCGTGACTCAGGAGCCTCAACACCCATCCGCTCCAACAACTAAGATGATGATGGAGGAGCTTCAAACTTCTTGTGCACGTGAAGCACTACTCACCAAGGGAAATATCAAAGTCTCGAGTGAACTCGAGATTCAACCGGAACTCCCAAAGTTGTTTGATCCTGTAAACTCAAAAGGACTGACGGAAAGGATGTGGCTCACACGTACTGAGGTGTAGTTCACCACTACCGGGCTCAACAACAATAAAAGGAAATTTTACCTCACGGCCTTGCTTTTGCATGACACGGGTTTTAGTTGGTGGTCCGGTCGAAATGCCATCAAATGGTAGCAAAAGACCAACAGAGCTGGATCAACGGCTCGTGTGATCACTCTCATATCATCCACTGCAGGCGTACTACCTCTTGTGTAGATCAATCCAGCTTGGCACAACACCCTCACGCCACCAGAACTGTGGAGTGACTTCACGCATGCTACATTTGCCTAATTTAGATAACAAATGAGAAGTATGGCACACGGTTTAAGCTTCAACGCCTATGTCAGTAACTAAGCGAGATAGATTATACACGGTGTTTCCATGAAACCATCACTGGCTGTAACCTCGTCCCTAACAAACTCTATTTCTTCTACAACAGCATCATGAGAGATATTTGGCGAGAAATTTCCATCCTTGGCATCCAGGACGACCTTCCGCAAGTTATCATAATAGCCGACCGCATTGAGAGTGCCAACTACAATGCTTGGATGCACAAATCCAATGGCTAGCAATCTACAAGCGAGAAACATCCGGTCAGAAAAATCTGCATAGACCAATAGCCATCTGATCGGCCCAAATTGCGGAAGATGAGGGTTCTTGAGATTGCAAATTTTGACGAGGGGTACAAGGAAAACCAGTCTGCAATACTCCTATGAGTACATCTAAGGGGTTGTAAAAGTCACAGAACGGAACCAGCACCACTTACTGGAGGAGCTTCTTACAGTTTTGTCAGCAACAACATCGTTTGGAACACGAGCTTACAAACTAAACCAAGGATGTTTGAAGGAAAACGTTCTGACGCATGACTGCACATTTGTTGAATTCATGAACCTCTTTGACTACAAATCAGAGATCTGCACGATACAAGGGGGTGAAGGACTTGCCTAATGAGCGACCACAAAATCATCATCAGTAAGATTCTATGTACCAGCACATTTTGCAGGTGGACTGGAGAAGCAGATCAGTCTACCTCACCCTAACTGGCAAAAGATGACACTTGTCTCTGATCGAGTAACCCATAATACAATGGCTGTAATGTTGACAGAAGAAGTGGAAGCAGAAGAGGAAGTTGCAGCAACTACAAAAAGCCAGCCGATAACTTTGGACGTGACTAGGAGATACCGGCAACACAGAGCCCAAGCATGGCTAGTCCACCTGGAGACAAGGGAAGTGGAAGAATTCACAGCAGTCGTGAAGACCACATCAACCTCAACACCTGAGAAGTTTACGGCCATTCCAGAGGAGTTTGCATTGCTCATTTTGGAGCTCAAACAGATTTTTCCGCATGAACTACCTTGAGAGCTACCTCCATAGAAAAACTTCCACAACCAGATAGGCTTGATGCCAGGCAGAAGACCAACGGGGAAAGGGGCCTATTTGATGAGGGACCACGAGTTGACTTAACTGAAGAACACATCTGGACCAGATGCTCAGTCTATCGTTTATCAGACCTTCCATGCCAACCTACACAGCACCTATGCCTTTTGTATAAAAAACTGGAGAGATGCAGATGTGTGTGGACTATCAAGGGTTGAACGACATTGCCATCAAGAACAGCTCCTCTCTTCCACCAGCAGACAAAGTTTTTAACTCCGCAAGACCTGGATACTCGGCAAAATTGACTTATGTAGTGGCTATCAGCAGATCCGGGTATCTATCAAGGACGTCGAGAAGACAACATTCCCCACTAGGTAGAGGCACTTTGAGTTCATGTCGTTTTAACTCACAAACGCCCTGCAATATGTATGACAACAATGAGCAACATTTTCCACAGGCACCTCAAAAACTGTATTGTCACATACCTTGGTGACATCTTGGTGTACAGCCGCACTCAGTGGGAGCACAATTGACATGAGAAAAAAGAGAAGAGACTTCCTTTTCAGAAAACTCTCAAAATGCAACTTTGCCATTTGGTTGCCATTTGATCAAGTTTATATGCCACATCATTTGCGGCGGAGGAATCACCATGGACCCGGAAAAGGTAAAGGTAGTCGCGGATTGGCCGAGGCCTACCAATGTACGAGACGTCAATGTATCTTTAGGCTACAAACAATTCTGTTGATTTGTAGAGGAATTCCCTTGAGTGTTTGTGCCTCTATTCAGTCTCACTCTTAAAACCACCAAATGGAGTTGGAGGGATATCAAACAGGAAGGGCTTCACTATTTCATAAATTTTCTGACCTCGGTGTTAGCCTTATGATTGGTGGATCCAATGATCGATCCATCAGAGCCGTTCTTCTCCAAGACAACAGTGGTGGGGAATAACCAGTCGCATACATATCAAAAAGTTACCCGGACCGAAACTCAACTATGTAGTGCACAAAAAAGAGATGATTGCAATTGTGTACACGATCAAGACATGCCGGTTCAACTTGGAATGCCGATTATGCATCATCCAAACAGACCATCAGGCCCTGAAGAATCTCATGACTAATCCAAATCCAAGCCGATCATGGATTCAAGAGATGGAGTTCCTTGAGTCCATTTGTGACTATGACATCTAGTACCGACCTAGGAAAATGAATCTGGCGGATGCTCTAAATTGGCAACCAGACAAGATGGTTGAGACCAATACACTAATCATTGAATGAGACACTAACCTTTCGAGGTTGCTTGTGAATGGTTAGAAGGAGCTCCGTCGGTACAACGAAACCAAAAAAATGGTTCAACAACCTCTAATGCGATGACTTGGCAGTTTACTCGCAAAGTCATCGTACCACCAAATGAAAAAAATTGGACAATTCTATTGGAGGAATGCCACAACAACAGTATAGATGGATACTTCAGAGAGAACAAGATGCTCAAGAAGTTGGCAAAGTACTACAGGTAGAACAAGATGCGGACCGACGTGTCAGCCTCATGCAAATCGTGTGATGCTTGTCAGTAGTAAAAATCACCTCTCACGAGGATACCAGGACTACTCTAGCCACTTCATGCTTTGATTCAGCCGTGGGCCAACATCAGCATGGACTTCGTGACGGGATTGCCCGCCACTCTCGAGGGCTATGACGCCATCCTCATGGTGGTGGACAGAATTCCACAATGTCGAACTTTGTTCTGATAATGATCGCCGCAGAAGGAATAGCCCGATTTTTTTTACAATCGTACAACTGCACGATGCTCCATGTACCATCATCAGCGACAGAGACGACTGCTTCACTAGCCATTTTTTGCGCAAATCAATGACGGTTGCAAAAGTCGCATATAGCCATCAACGTCATTTCATCCTCAAACCGACAGGCAAACTGAGCAGACCAATCGGACACTTGAACAACTTCCATGCACTTTATGCAAGCTGCACAACACCGATTGGACAAGCTTCCAACCTCTTAACTCGCATTCAACTCCGCAACCTCCACTGCAACAAGTAAAATTTCATTTGAGGAGATTTATAGTTACGTTTATGCCACACATGCAAGATGGCATAGGCAGAGGAATATTCTCGCAGTTGACATCCACTATAGGGATTTCTCCAGTATCTGGGAAGAAGCAGGAAAAACCCTCCCAAAGACACCAACCACTATGAAAAGAGCAACCAACTGGCATTGCAGTGATGACATGTTTGGAGTTGGCAGTCACGGCTTCCTCAGTTGGGCGAACATCAAATTTCGACGACAGGACTTTGTGAAGCACAAACCCATTTGAGATTGAGCAGATGCAAACCTTTGTCATCGCACAATGTAGCGTACAAGCCATTTTCAGGATTACAAGTGGCGTTTAATTTTGATTCCCGGGTTTCGGAGGCTCGAGACTGATGTCTCGACGAGTCGCGGTCCAAAAAAAAACATCGGCCTAGAGTCTACTTGGACTCTAGTCCAAATTTTCTCCATAGGCTGGACTTTAGTCAAGAGGAGTGCCACGATGGAAGATCCATCGTGTCACTCCTCCCCTCTTGTTGGTTGCTAGGGTCCTATTCCCACGTGGATGTGCCACATGGAAAAATATGATTTTAAATTCCATGTTAACAACAGTGCCCTATGACCACTACATCCATTTGTGGCGCGGTTCGTCTCAGCCAAAATGGCTGAGGCGACCATTCGCTCCTCCTCCTGAGATGACTATTATGAGGGCCTACATTTGGTTCAGCAATTAGCTGTAGAACAAACAACGTCTGTTACATTGGCATCAGAGCCAAAGCTTCCGCAAAAAAATGTGTGGGTGTCAGAAACACTCAGTCGACGGATCTGGACATCGAAGGACCGTGTTAGCCGTCAACGTTGTTTACAGCCAAAAAAAATGTTTGGACCAGTTCGTCCAAATGCCGGCCGATCGGCAAAGAGAGCAAGATGGCCGAGAGCCGAGAGCATCTTCGTCAAGCCGACTGAAAAAAATGAAAGATTATCACAGCAAAACGGCCCCCACTTGCCCGAAAAGCTTGCCGATGCCGAGTGAGCAAGCGAGAACGCGCAAGCCCGAAAGGTGTAACAAAGTGTTGTTGCCCCACGAGATGGAGAGGATGGGTCTCCTCGTCCCCTCGCCAAAGGGGAGGTGGTGTCTCCACCCCTCCCGTCCATATAATTGAAGGGGAGGAGAGGGATGGACTCCCTCTCCCCCCCTCCCTTCCCGCTCCAACACCGCCGACGGCGCCAAAGGGGAGGAGAGGGTCACACTCCCTCCCTCTCCCTTTTAGCGTGGCGTCGACGGCGCCGACAGGGAAGAGAGGGATGGGAGTCCCTCTCCACCCCCATCCCACAGTGCTAATTGCGCTGAAGG
>SZWC01022682.1:18450-31831 GCA_023375785.1 Penium margaritaceum
CTCCCAAGTGCCGTTCTCAGCAAGGGACGCAAGTTCAGATTTTATTGCTTCGCCCCACTGCTGCCCGTCAGGCCGTGCAAGCGCCTCTTGCACGGTTGTCGGCTCCTTTGTGGCTGCCATCATGCACCGCGCCATGCCGACCCAGCGGCCCGTGCTTGCGTCATACCGCTTTGACGCATTCCGCCGCCTCCGACTGCGACGCGGCGACCTTGGCGACGCTAGCTGCTGGTCCTGCTGCTGCTCTGCTGCAACGTTGTCCTCGGCCGCAGGCTCCCCCGCGTTGGCTGCTGCGTCCTGCGCTCCAGCGGCACCTGCACCTGCTGCATTGCCCTGCTGCGCTCCAGCACCGTCATCCACCGAAGACCCGTCATCGACCTTTGCAGCCGCCGGCTCCTCCTCACGCTCAAGGAGTCGGAACCAATCCCCTTGCTTTGGAGAGTGCACTACGTCAATGTTGTTGCTGCTGCTGAAGTAGCTCTGTTGCTCATCAAACGTGACGTCGCGGCTGGTGATGATGTCCTACGTCCGTGGATCAAAGAGGCGGTACGCCTTGAGCGCACTCTCGTATCCGACGAATGCGTACACCTTCGCACGCGGGTCCAGTTTGGAGTCTTTTCTTTGCGTGGCCTGTACCAACCCGTGCGCCTTGCACCCGAACGCCTTCAGATGCGCTACGCTTGGTTTGCGCCCGCTCCAAACCTCTTGCGGTGTCTTCCAGCCGCCCTTCCCCTTCAGCACTGCTGTTGGAGTGAGGTTGGTGATGTAGCACGCCGTACTCACGGCCTCGGCCCACAGACTCCGTGGCAACTTTGCGTCCACGAGCATTGTCCGCACCATGGTGAGTAGCGTGTGGTTCATACGCCCCGCCACGCCATTAGATTGAGGCGTGTACGGAGTGGTCGGCTGCCACTCAATGCCCTGCTCCTTCAGCCACCCTCTACAGCCCACATACTCCCCGCCATTGTCACTGCGTAGAGCTCTGACCTTGCGGCCAGTCTGCCTCTCCACCTCTGCGACATACTTCTTCAGCCGGTCCAGCACATCACTCTTCCGCTTCATGAAGTAGACGTAGATTTTTCTGCTGCAATCGTCGATGAAGGTGAAAACGTAACGCGCGCCCCCAACGGACGGTGTCTTGATCGGTCCGCACACATCACTGTGCACGACCTCGAGCAGGTTCTCGGCCCGCCGTTGTCCGTCTTCGAACGGCTTGCACTTTTCCTTGCCCATGATGCAAGGCTCGCACTTGTGCTCTGCGGAATCTGCTGCTCCGTCAGCTGCACCGGTGATGTGGAGGCTGCAAACCATGTCGCGCTTTGTCATCTCTTGCACGACTGCAGGCGACGAGTGCCCCAGCCGCCGATGCCACAACTGCAGGTCTGCTTCCCCGCCTTTTGCGAGGTTGACGACGCGTGCTGGTGGGTCTGCTGCGCCTGTTACCGAGGGGATGACCTTGGTCTTAACGATGTAGAGGCCTCCCTCGCGCTTTGCTTCGAGCACGACCTCGCCGCCGCCGACAATCCGCTGCACCTTTCCTGCGGAAGAGGACTTCATACCCCTTGTCTGTCAAGCGGCTCACACTCAAAATGTCAGCCAGGCCGGGGACATGTTGCACATTTTGAATAACACATTGCGTCTTCTTACCACCAACCACCACCTCTACGTCCACATCACCTTGGCCGGCCGCAGGCTCGACCTTGTCGTTGGAGGTCACCATGGACTTGGCAGACTTGGTGTAGTTGATGAACCCCACCTTCTCGACTTGGGTATGCTCCTGCGCACCTGAGTCGAGGCACCGCCGGTTGGCGCCCTTCAGGTTGTGGTTCTTCGTACCGTTGAGGAGCGCCTTCTTGCCTTTGGCACCCTTGCCGCCGGACTGCGCCTCCTCCGGGCACTCCTTGGCCCAATGGCCCTCCTTGCCACAGTTATGGCATGCACCCCTCTTGGCGCCCTTCTTGCCGCCGCCCTTAGCGCCGCCTCGCTTGCCGCTGCTGCTGCCACCCTGCGTTTTGGTGATCAGGGCAGTTGAAGATGACGAGGTCTCGCCACCGCTCCGACGGTGAACCTCGTTGCGGATGTACTCAACGACTGTGCCGTAGGTGAGTTTATCCTCCTCCCAACCTCCCAGCACTGTGATGAGAGGACCCCAACTGTCGGGTAGAGCCATGAGGAGCGCCATTGCCTCCATCTTTGTGTCAATCTTCCACCCCAAATCATTGCATTGTGGGGCAAGAGACTCGATTTATTGCATGGCAGAAATGACGTCCTCACCCTCCTCGATCCTCACCGTCAAGAGTCGCTTCATTGCAAAGATCTTGTTCGCTAGGGATGTTGATTGGTGGATGGAGCAGAGCTTCTTCCACGCGTCAGCTGCCAGCTCGCAGCCACAGACATAGCCCCACTGAGATTCATGTAGCGTCGACAATAGGAGCATTAGCGCCTCCGTGTTCTTTCTCGCGAAGGCCGTCTTCTCCTCGTCCGTTGCGCTCGCATCTTGAACCTCCGTGCCCTTCATGAGCTCCAACAGTCCCTTGTGCGCGAGGTAGATCTCAAAATGCCACCGCCACAGCCCAAAGCCTGGGCCGCCCATGTACTTTTGGATGGGCGAGGACTCTGTCTTCTACGCAATGTTGAACTTCTGTAATGGACAGTCTCAACGTGCGACGGCGAAGTCACCCGAAGTGACACTCCCGTGCGTTGCGGAAGCCGTGAACGTCTTGGTAGGCAGGTCAGGGCTGTGGGCCCATAACCCTTTTTCAGGAATCCTGTCCTAGCGTGCCCTGAACTACCTAAGTGTCCACGGCTGCTTATTGGAAAGAGACTTCCAAGGGAGGTGTGTGCTTTGGGTCGCCACAACACCAAGGGAGCAGAATTCTGGCAGAATACAGATTGCGGAAACTGAGAAAGGCTGGGAATCATAAATGGTTAGTTGTTTTGGTGATGTTACATCAGATTCTTATAGCCTGTGATCTAAGCTTTCCAACGCATCCAAGCACGCCCAAAACGGAGCAGTAGAGCCCCTGCTACGGCCGTTAGAGTAAGCCATGGTGGAGCCGAGCCGCCCACCGTACCCACGAACGGGAGTGAGGGGAGGCACTTCGACGGTGGCCTGTCGAAGCGCCCTTCCTGTCATCCCAACGTGGGGGGAGGCTTGCCCTGGTCCAGAAGACCATCCAAATCCCTTTTGTTCATGGCCCATGTGTCCTTGGAGCTCATTGAAGTCGAACTCGGATCACTGGTGGTGGAATCAACCCGTCACGAATGACGGAACCCACATTCCACCCACCTACCACCCGAACTTCGGATGGGGCTAACCTTCTGAATTCTCAACCAAATCGAGCAACTGAAAGCTCGAAACTGCATGGCAAAATGCAATGAGTTCAAATCTGCAATAACATATCTGACCACTCCCCAGTGGTCGAACCAGGAAAACGGCAAACGGCATCCACGGCACGGGCACTTTTAACAAAGGGGGCATACAAGAAGCGCAACAAAAAGGTGTTGGCGCTCCTTGTATCAGCGTTATGACCACCACAACTTGGACACATCCAAGGATGTACCCTGGCCGTAGATGCATGGTCAAAACTCTGCTCCATCTACCAGTCAAGCAACCTTGCCAATCAGCTCTTCATCTTCAAACGGCTCGTCACCCTCCGAGCCAACGAAGGCGACAACATCATGGAGATCATGCAGGAGATTGAGTTGCTCGCAGTGGAGTGTGTGGCCACTGGTTGGGAGGTCGAATCTCAGCTGCAAGCTATGATGCTCCTTCTGGCCTTGCCGGACAGTTGGAGTCCCATGATAACAGTCCTTGNCCTGGCCGTAGATGCATGGTCAAAACTCTGCTCCATCTACCAGTCAAGCAACCTTGCCAATCAGCTCTTCATCTTCAAACGGCTCGTCACCCTCCGAGCCAACGAAGGCGACAACATCATGGAGATCATGCAGCAGATTGAGTCGCTCGCAGCGGAGTGCGTGGCCACTGGTTGGGAGGTCGAATCTCAGCTACAAGCTATGATGCTCCTTCTGGCCTTGCCGTACAGTTGGAGTCCCATGATCACAGTCCTTGGTGGCTGGCCTTCCGACGAGCTGAAAAACCCGAAGGTTCCTGAGTACGTGTGCAATGAGTGGATGCGACGTGGCGGTCAAGAGAGTGCAGCGGCATCAAGTTCAGCTTACATGGTGCACTCAAAGTGGAGGCCGAGGGGACAAGTGGAAGGGTGCCAAACAGGACACCAAGAAGGGTGACAAGAAGGGGGAGTGCTTCAACTGTGGCAAGGAGGGCCACTACGCGTGCAACTGTCCCAAGAAGAAAACAGATCGGTCGTAGCGGGGCGGGAAGAAAGATGAGCACGCCCTTATGGTGTACAACTGCACCAACTTGAAGGATCCGGGAGTTGCCGTCATTGACTCCGGATCAGGCCACCACACGCAATGCAACAGGGCGGCATTTGTCTCCTACGGCGCCTCGGAGAAACGCATGACGGTGGCCAATGGAAAAACAGAGGTGGCCGCCGGTGAGGGTAACATCCGCATTGAGTCAATTGTGGATGGCAAACCTGTCACAAGCACAATCTACGATGTGCTCCATATGCCCAACTTTGGGGCAAACCTGCTCTCCGTCAGCAGCCTTACCGACAAGGGACTTGAGGTGCTATTCACAAAGAAGGAGGCCATCATCCGCAAGGAGGGCAAAGGTGAGGTGATTGCGCATGCCAAGAGGGATTACGACTTGTACCTACTACGCGCAAAGATCCTCAACAGCCGGGCGGGGTCCAACGCCGCCAATCTTACAACGAAGGATGGAAGAGACCTGGACCTATGGCACCGCCGACTCTGCCACATTTCTCCATCGACAGTGAAGGACATGGCTAAGAGGGAAGTGGTGTGGGGTCTCCAAATCAGCGGCCATGATGGAACCAAGGAGACCGTGTGTGAGCCATGCATCATTGGCAAATCAACTCGGCAGCCGTTTATCGCCAAGGGGACGCGTGCATCAGCAAAACTGGCCATGGTACACACAGATGTGTGTGGACCACTTAAGAGCTCCATCGGTGGAGCTCGCTACTTCCTCACCTTCATCGATGACCACACCTAGAAACTCTACCTCTACCCAATGAAGCGGAAGAGTGAGGTCCTTGCGTGCATGCATGAGTTTGTGGCTGATGTGGAGCGACAAACAGAGTTGAAGGTGAAGGCGTTCCGGAGTGACAACGGCGGTGAATATGCGGGGTGCCTTGGATGGATGAAGAGCAAGGGGATTGAGTAGAAGAAAACAACTCCACACTCCCCACAACAGAATGGCGTCGCAAAGAGAGCGAATCGCACAATCCTTAACATGGTGCGATCCATGTTGAGCGACGCCGGTCTTACACAACCATATTGGGCGGAGGCGGCAAGGACAGCAGCGTACATCATGAATCTTACACCGACCAAGCCGTTGAAGGACAAGGAGAGCAAGGCATGGAAGACGCCACAAGAGGTGTGGAGCGGGAGGAAGCCGGTAGTGGGTCACCTTCGCACATTTGGTTGTGTTGCACATGTGATGGTGCAGGCACGTGAGGGACGGAGCAAGGTGGAACCGCGCACCCGTCGGTGTGTTTTCCTTGGATATGAGAGCGGAAGCAAGGCATACCGACTCTTTGATCCAAGGAGGCAGCAGATTGTGCGAAGTCGCGACGTCACGTTCAACGAGAAAAGCCGTTTGACAGACAGGGAGGCAGGTCTCTCTAAGAGGGGGGAGTGGATGTCACTCCTTGAGGGGGAGACGCTGGAGGACATGAATTAGGGTGACGTCCTCGCATCACCACCAGCCGGAGAGCATTGCCTAAGGGATGGGCGAGCGGCAGACTGTATTCCGGCCAATTCGGATGAGGAATCTGAAGCACCGAAGATGGACGTGGAGGTGGGAAGTCGAAAGATGTCTCCAAGGTCTCCAAGAGAGGGGGAGCAGGCGCTTGGAGAGGATGGCGCCGAAAGGCGACAACAACAACAACAACCGCCTCAAGAGCCCCGCATGAGCAACCGTGTGCGAAGAAAGACATAAAGATATGAAGCTGACAAGGGCATTTGGACTGGGTTCGCGCAAGTGGACCCTCAAGGAGGCATTGCACAAGAAGGATGGGGCTGAGTGGGAGGGAGCAAAAGAGTATGAGCTTGCCTCCCATGAGGAGAAAGGCTCTTCAGTTGCAGGTTGAGCATGGACGACTGCCATGGGTGATGTGCAAGGGGGAGATTGTTGGAGTGATGCTCCTAACCATGGCAGGAGTGACTCCCAAAAGGAACACCAAAAAGACAAGCCAAGGTGGCTTAGTGGTTAATGGTGTCCACCTTTAAAGGCAGGGGCCCAGGTTCAAGTCCCACAAGATGAAATTCTGCCCTGCCTCAAGGAAGGTGGAATATAGATGCTAGGAAAAGCAACCGGGTCATGATCGAAGCTGCGCAAAGAACGCTGGCTTTTGTGGTACGCGTGGTCGAGCATGGGGTAGCGCGGAGTACAACGGTTGCGCGGATGAGTCACACGAGGGGAGGCTGCCGCAGGTTGACATTGTCATCTGCGGCGGCCGCCCCCGGCCATATCAAGCACTTGTGGCGGAAGCGGCAAAAAGGGCGGGAAGGAGCAGCGGGGGGATCATCGGTGGGAAAGGAACAGAGGACGAGCCACGAAAGGGGAAGCAATCACGGAGGAAATCAAGCAAAGACAGGCAGAATAGCAGGCGGATGAGGCAATCAGGGAAGCAACAACCAATTAGCATGGAAATCAATGCATCGATTACGGAGTGCACCTACGGACGCACCGCGGAAGACGAAGATTCAATAAAGAACACAAGAACCGCGTGTGCGAGCCGCGGATGAAGAAGAAAAATAGGAATGAGGATGATGTTCCCCAAGTGTGAGGACGAGATCCGCGGTGCATAGCCGCACTGCGTGGAGTCTAAGCAAAGGGAAAGAGGATGATGTGAGAGGATGAGACTGCCGGCGTGTAGACACGCCGTGCGGAATCCCAGCTAGATAAGGCCTAGACAGTAGTAGCACAAGTTGTCCTCCAGTCCTAATTGCTCTCGACTGAAAGCTGTGCCAGACCATGTACTCTGACCGCTGCCTATCAAAGACATTTTCCACTCCCATCTGCAGTCTTCACATTCCGCGTCCCTGCCTTGTGTTATCCCTGATGCCATAGCCGCGGAGTGCGGGTTCAAGTGAGTGAGTTGCCAAGAGCTGAGTTTAAGTGAGCTGCCAGCGGTGCCCTTGCCTGCACACGGCCGCGGATCGAGGTTCCGCGAAGAGGAGCTGGAAGCCACGAGGTGGCGGCTCACGTGTGGCAGGAAGTGGACCGCGGAGTGTCGCTTGCCGGTGAGCGTCTAGAGGTGTCTTGGTCTTCTGGACACCTTCCCTCCTACTAGAAGCAAGCTGAGGAATCTAGGAAGGGGCAGAAGCTTCTAGAGGAGGGAAGAGATGCCTTCCTAGGTGGGAAAAAGGACAGCCTACCAATAGACACTCTAGAAGCCATAGAATTTGCTAGGAAGCTTCAAATCTGGCATCCTTTGGTGTCCTGGAAAGCTTTGATCAGTGGATATAAAATGCCACTGCTTGTGAGCCTTGATAAAGAGTTCATTCCCAGTCAATTGAGGCCAAAACTGTTGCCACACTCTCTGACTAGTTTTATGCCATCCTTGGAACCAGTTGCCTCCACAGTTTCAGTCTCTCCAAAAAAAAAAAAACAGTTGGTGGTGTGAACCAGCCATTGCTAGGGACCCTCCAGGGTGCACACTCACCCTCAGGCCAACAGGGCCGACCAAGAGGTTGAGAAGAACTTCCTGTCATCCTCAGACGACACACCTGCACAGCATAACGTGTCAACCATGGCATCCCTAAAAGATCAATGCACACTTCAATTGCATGAATGCTCACCCATTGTCCGTAGGACATGTCTGCAAAGGCTACACACCGCTCCAGGCGGAGAAGCGGAGCCAGCCGCACCTACAGCATGCAGTTCATCCACTCGTCACTTTCACTCTACCCCTGTTGTTGTTGGGTCAAAGTCATCATCATCTTCATCGTCTAACATTCTTTCTCTTCTGGAGGCAGCACTGGTCTCTAATGCAGCATTCTTCTTCACAAATTCTTCCACGGCGTGTGCAACTCGTGCACCTGCTAGCACAGCTGCGAACAGAGCTGAAGAGGAATACACTACTACCACAGTTGATCAGGGTCCTCTTGTAGCCATGGAAGTCAATGTTGCCGTCCAGATTGCTGCACCAGCTAACTTGGTGGCAGCAGCGGCTGCAACCTCCGCCACTGCACTCTCCAGTGTTGTAGCCTCCATCCACACAGCTACGTTCCAGGCCCTCTCCGTCTCATCATCGTCAGCAGTCAGTTCCCACATTCTTGTGCTAATTTCCTCAACAGCTATTGCCTTTCCCTCTTTTCCGCCGGTCTTGTTGGATCTGCCTACCTCTTGTGTCTGCTTCATCTACTGTGGCAGATTGGGAGTAACCTGTATTTTCATTCAAGTGTAAACACAAAATATAACACCTCCTAGGCGAGCCGTGCGGTTCCATTGAGCCAGAAAGTAGCATTCTTTTCTGAAAATCATGTATCGCATTTTTCCAGCTTTCTAACGCACTAAGAATCACATTATTCCATGTAGGAACGGCCAAACTATGACCCTTTCCGTGAACCAAGGCAATTTGTTGTTGGCAGCTCCATTAGCGACGGTGATAGCCGCCCGAAGCGCCCTTCCTGGTAATCACACATCGGGGTGTTATAATAAATCACCCTTGGCCCTCAATCATCTTTGATCAATTTACTAACCGAGTCTCACAGCGTGTTTTGGCTTTGATGGATCTTCAGATGGTCGAGCCTTGGTCCTTGGGGTTGAATTTCCTCCACGTGTTTTTCTCTCGGTCAGTCCAACCTTTGGCCGGACGTAACTTCCTCAACTCTTGATGGATCTGCCCAGTTTTTTTTATCAACCGCACATGGACTTTCTTGCAGATACCAAATCCACATTCATACATCACATTCAAGAAAACCTCAAAGCTTGATCAGTGCCGTTGGCACTAGTCGGCATACATGTTCCCCCAGTTCAGGAGCGAGCCATCCTGGTTCACTCTTGGTACTCCTGGAAGTGGCATTCACCCCACCAACGTTGAACTTACGGTTATACTCCCATGAGTTGTGGGCCACGTAGTAGCCCTTTTACTTAACTAGTTACTCCCACCTACCATGAAGACAGTGGTCAAGGATGGCCTCCACTTCAAACTTTTGGTCACCCTCAATGACCACCAAAGGGGAACGCTCAGAATTTTACCTTGACCTTTTGGAGCCTTGACCCCCTCGGGCACTTCTATCAGGACCTCTTTGTCTAGCTTCCTACAGAGAAAAGATGTCTTGACATCCATCTATTGGATCTCAAGATCTTTGGCAGTTGCAATGTCCAGCATGGATCTTATGGATACAAAGATGACAATATGCACGAAGGTCTCCTCAAAATCTTATCCTGCATTCTGGGAAAAACCCCTTGCCACAACACTAGCCTTGTACTTGTCAATGGTACGATCTTGTTTGAACTTCTTTTGGAGCACCCACTTTGACCCAACCACGTGGACGCTTGGGGGCCTGTCTACCAGAACCCATATTCCGTTCTCTCTAATGGACGTGAGTTTACTGTCCACTGCCTCCTTCTACTTGGCTGCATCTAGCATGTTCATTGCCTCCTCTACGATCACGGGCTCTCCCTGAGCCAAAGATGACCAGTAGATTCCAATCCATTCGGCACTCTTAGCATTGTTATTTTACAGAGGTTTCTTCTTATCCGAACTATGTCGGAGTACAGCTGGTGGTGCCTTGAGGTTTAGCTGCTTCTGTTGCTCTTGCTTGAGTGACGCTTGTGGTGCTGAAGATTCGTTGTTCAAGGAAGAACCACTGGCCTCAGAGTTAGATTCATAGGCCTTGGACGACTTATACTCAGTGCCAAAGTCTGTCGCTACGTCAGCTTGCACAACCACCCTTCCTACAGCATCATCACCCTACATCATTAGCACAATCTGCCAATGCTCGAGTGATTGATCATGTGGTTCAAGAAGCACAACCCACTCTCCTGATTTAGGACCATGGACAGTGTCTAGTAGCTCTCCCTTGCTGGGTTTCCTCTCATCAAACTCAATGTCTCATCTTCTGACGAGCTTTCCAGCTACTTGGTACCACATGGGTCCCAAGGTGTGTTTTGGCATTGTTGGGCCTTTCGAGGGTCGAGCCTTGGTCCTTCGGGATAGATTCCGGTCACCCGCTTTTCCTTCGGCCGGTCCAATGTTTGGCCGGGCATAACTTCCTTAAATTTTTTTAGATCTACCCTGTCCTTTGGTTGATCTTGCACATTTCTCCAGTACATTCAAAATCCATAATCATGTTACACATTCAAGAAATCATCAGGTTACCATCAGTGCCGTTGAAACTGACCGGCTTGCATTCAACATTCATCTACTCCAACAACTCAATATGGCGCACAAAGCATTGCTCACTGATGAAAAGCAAAAACTATCAAGTGAATCCCTGATTTGAATGGAACTCCCTGAGATGTTTGATTCCACACAATCAAAGGGAACAATGATCAGAATGTGGCTGATGACTTTGGAGGTGTACTTCACCGCTGCTAGTGACAACAATGAAAATAATAAAATTGACCTCGCAGCCTTACTTTTGAGTGGCTTGGCTTCAAGTTTGTGGTTCAATCTAAGGACCATTCACTGGTAGCAAGATATTGATGGAGCCTAATCAACAACTCATACGACCGCTCCCACATCGTTGGCTCCGGGCGTACTACCTCCCAAGCAGATTAATTGGGCGTTGTTCGCCTCCCTCATGCTACCAGAAATGTGAAGCGACTTCTCGCACGAGACCCTCACTTGTTTTAGGAAGCTAAAGGAGAAGTGTGACGCACAGTTAGACTCCAATGCCCGCATCAATACTCCAGTGTGGTGGAGTATTCTCTATGTTTCTGCGATATCATCACTGGCAATGACATCGCCCCCAACAAACAGTGTTTCTACTACAACAATGGACTAAAACAAAATGCTTGGTGAGCAATCACCATTTTTGGCATCCAAGACAACCTTTTGTGGATGATTGCAGTAGTTGAATGCATTGAAAGCGCCAACTGCACCACTCGGATGTATGAATCCAACGGTTGGCGACCCCAAAGACACAGGCATTATCGTAGGGGAAGGAAGTCACAATCGAAATGAATTTCATTGCCAATGGAGATTGACACGGTCAATCAACTCGATGAACAGCTATGCCATACCTGCAAGAAGCGGCCCCATATCTCGCGCGACTGTCAGAAACGACATCAGTAGACCAAAAAGGAAGGAAGTCGCAGAGAAAAACATGAGGAGTCAGTAAATGGCGACGGACAAGAGTGGACGATGAGGCTCCGGTCAAAGAACTCTGCGCCAACCAATTGCCCATCTGAGTGGATCACATTGCCTCACACAAGGGTTCATTTGATTGCAACATTTGACATGGGGTACGAGGATGACCAACCGGCAATACTGCTGTGAGTACAACTGAAGGGTTGTAAGTGTTGCATAACGGTACCAACATTGCTGGATGATGGAATTTCTCAAAACTTTCTAAGAAACCATATGGTTTGGAAGTTAGGTTTGCAAACCAAACCTAGTGATAAAAGGAAAAACTGTTAACGGACGATTTTGGATCCGTCGACTTCACAAACCATTCCGATTGGGGATCTGCATGACGTAACGGTTGAGAGGGCTTGCACAATAAGTAACCACAAAATCATCCTCAGACGAGATTTTGTGTACCGGCACAATCTGCAGGTGGACTGGAGCACCAGAACAGTATTCCTTAGCATCGCTGGAAAAAAAACATATCCTTTGGTCAAGCGACCCAGGACGCAACTGCGGTGACAATTAGCAGCAGAGGTGGAAGTAGCAAAGGAAGTTGTGGCAGCACTAACAGCAACAGATATCTCTATACGTGGTCAAGAGGTACATGAAATGCAGAGCTCAAGCATGGATAGTCCATAAGGATGCGAGAGAAGCACAAGAAATCACAGCTGTCAAGGCGAAGACGATGCCCTCGATATCTAAGAAGTTTGCAACAGTATTGGAGGAGTTTACAATACTTCTCGTGGAATTCAAAGGGGTCTTTCTCGACGTCCTGCCCCAAGAGCTACCTGCACAGTGGAAAATCAACTTTCAGACAAAACATGAAACTGGAAAGAAAAAACCGAAAGTGAAAGGAACCTATCCGATGAGCGATCACAATGTGACTGAAATCAAGAAGCAGCTAGATGAGATGCTCTGTCAGCGATTCATCACACGTTTCATGTCACCATACAAAGCACCTTTTTTTTTTCTGAAAAGGAAAAATAAGAAGCTCTTTGCAAATCTAATGAGGCAAACGGCACTTGATTTGGTTAAGCGTGGAGCAAGCTAGCTCCAAAAACCCTAGGGCGGCTAGCCGTTTTTACTACAAGTCCATGAGTAACAAGGTGTACCCTTGTTACGGGTGAGACTCGCTAATCGAGTCTCACCCGTTGGCCCGCGAGCGAGGCTCGCCGGCGCTCAACAGGGTGCGAGGGCGAAATCGCCCTATGCGCCGAGAAAAGGTGCGACAGCACCTGCGAAGTCACCAACTAGGCCAGACTTTAGGAAACCTAAAACAGTCCTACAAACTAGCAAGTTGGAGTCTAATCTAGGTCTCGCATCACAGCGATTACAGTATGCCCCATGAATCTCAAGAACATAACTAGGTCTGCTAGCGGGGGCAGGCAAGGGTCGACGGCCGGCGGAGTGCGTGAGACAAGGGGACGACGCCGTCATGTGACAGGCTTAGCGAGCGCGTGTCTCCGCTATCAGCGTGGATCACCACCGACTGCCGAGTCCTCATGCACTGCACACCCGAGGGCACATATGCATGAATACATATACAGAGGGTTATCACGCCCCCTTGGCCGAGGGTGTTGCATGCATGCAACCAAGCAGATGGAGCTGAGAGATAAGGGAGGAGGATGGTAGTGCCTTAGTGAGAAAGTCAGCAAGTTGCTCACTTCCAGGCACCGCATACACTTGGACAATGTCTGCTTCCACTGCTTCTCGGACAAAGTGATGTTCAACTCCTATGTGCTTAGTGCGTGGGTGCAGTACGCCGTCATTTGCCGTGATGCGACGTGCAGCAGAGCTATCACTGTACAGTGGTACGGCCCCCACAATTATGCCCAGCTCCCCCAACAGTCGTTGCAGCCAAGTTGCTTCACACGCAGCCTCTCCCAATGCCATGTACTCTGCTTCAGCCACACTACGTGCAACACATGATTGCTTTGCACTGCGCCATGACACAGTAGTGCCCCATAAAC
>SZWC01022683.1:19108-42367 GCA_023375785.1 Penium margaritaceum
TATTGTATGTGCCTGATTTAGAGCTCAGCTTGCTGTCTGGACGTACCTGCACGCAAATGGGTCTCAGTGTCTCATTCACAGGTGAGGATGCCACCATCTCCGTTTGTGCAACTATTGAAGTAGTGCTGTGTGGCAAGGAAGTTGGAAACTTGTATCACATCTCCGGCTGCCCTATGTCCACCATCATCACTACATTCCCCAATTCATGAGTATTCATTAGGAGCACGCTCTCACCTGAGCACCAATGTCTACTGCATTGACGCTTGTGCCATGTCCAATTCGATGCTGTCAATCGCCTGATTTGCACCAGACACGTGCTCGGTCTTGATGAGCATCCTTTGAGGCGCCGCATAAAACAATTGCTTGCAATGCGCTCAAGGCAAGATACACCATGCACTACACCCTTTGTCCGACTCATGAGCTCTGAAGTCCCTCAAGTAGGTTCAATCTAATCTCCTGGGACCCCTCCCTGTGGAGTTCCAGGATGAAAGAGGGTGATACGCCCTAACGATCATGGACTTCACCCGCATGTGGTGGGTCTTCAACCCAAGCCTGAAAATCAATGCTGCACTCGATGTGTGCACGTGGCTTGTTATGGCTAAATTTCAGTCCAGACATACCCTCCAAAACTTCCACTTTGGCCGGGATGGTGAGTTCATGGGGGACCTGGACTGGTACTTTGCCGAAGTTGGGATGTTTCACATCCTCTCCATCCCTGCTACGCCCCAGTAAAATGGCGTGCGTGAGTGTTCGAACCGCACCATGGAGGATGTGGTTCGCTTAATGCGGGTAGACAGCGCCATGCTAGAAGGATTCACCTTTGAAGGCATGGCCTGTAGGCCATGCCCTCAAAGGCCATGTATGACATGGGTCTGGAACCGGATCCCTCACGGCCCCCTCCCAAACAAAAACATCCTGGTTGTGGTATAGACGTTGTGCCGAACTCCGGCTCGCGTGTGTGTAGGGATCTCTTTCTTGCGTTTGGTTCACACTAGAATAGAAAGGCTCCAAGGTCTCCCCCTGTGGCTAGGTCTGTGCGTTTGTGGGCGTGGCTTTACGCTCTAAGGCTTGGCACTTCTGGGACCCTAGACGATGACAAATTTTCGATTCTAGAGACACGCTCTTCTTTGAGCGTATTTCTTTCCGTGACCTGCCCACCAATGGCACCCCACAATCGCATTCTCCTAGGTGTGGTACAGTACCTTGCGCAGGAGAGGGTGGGCTAACGGATGACGCTGTCCCAGTCGACCTGGGCGCTACTGGTCCACCCCACCCACCATTTGCATTGTTTGCACCACCTGCGTCCTCCACACCTGGGTCATTGGCCTTCAGAGTGTCCTGACCGTTGGGGTTGATCAGGGTGGATGTCTGGCATATGACGCTAAGTAGCTCGGTGAAACTCTCCCCTAGAGTGAGATCGTATCGATCCTGATGGACAAAGAGCATCTGACAAGAGCAATCACACACTATCTGCATGCCTAGGAATACTGTTGCCTCTCCTAGGTCTTTCGTTTTGTATGTCAACTGCAGCACACTCTTGGCTCTTTAGACAACCTTAAGATCGGACAAAGTGATCAGAAGGTCGTTGACGTAGACCAGGATGGCTGTGAGTAGCAGAGGAGTATGGCAGAGGAAGAGTGATGGATCCGCCGTGATCTCGACATAGCCGGCTTGTAGCAATGTGCTGGTGATCTCTTTGTTCTAGCATCAAGGCGGCTGCTTCAGGCCATACAAAGCCTTTCGCAGCAGGTACAAACAGCCACTGCAAACCTCAAATCCTGGGGGATGGACCATGTGGATATCTTCGTTCAACTTTCTATGCAGGAAAACATTGTTGAAATCCATATGGTAGAGCTCCCAGTCGTGTTGGGCCACCTGGGACAACAGGCCCAAGGCCGTGATTGTGTGTTGGACTGGTGCGAAGGTATCAGTGAAGTCGATGCCTTCCACCTGAGAGAATCCCTTCACAGTCAGTCATGCTTTGTAGCGGTCAACTGAGCTGTCCGGCTTCAGCTTCTTCCGCAAGACCCACTTGGCCTGAACAACCTTCCGACAACGTGGTAGGTCTACAAGCTCATAAACTCCATGTTCATTGATGGCCGCCAGCAAAGCCTCCCACATTGCATGCCAGAGTGCCGCATTGGGCCCAGTCAAAGCCTTATGAAGTGTGCTGGGGTCTGACGTCACACCCACCACATTGAGTATAGCCCGGGCTGCAATAACACCACAGCGCGTGGCCAAGGCATAGGCCACAGATGGAGGGTCCACAGTGACAGTACACTTTGTAGAATTGGCTGCATGTCATGAGAAAGGAGTGTGAAACCTGTATTGCAACCGGGGTGGACTTTGGTGAGCCCCTGCGCGTTGAGGCCTAAGGTCCTAAGGTGGACTTGCTAGCAAGTCCACCACTTGGAGTAGTGGACTTACTAGCAAGTCCACCACTCCAAGTGGTGGAATTGCTAGCAACTGCAAAGGTGGCATTAAGTCCACATGAGGCACTTGAGAAAGTTTCTTGGTTGTAAGAGGAGCCTTGTAGCGCTCCACTAAGNTGACAGTACACTTTGTAGAATTGGCTGCATGTCATGAGAAAGGAGTGTGAAACCTGTATTGCAACCGGGGTGGACTTTGGTGAGCCCCTGCGCGTTGAGGCCTAAGGTCCTAAGGTGGACTTGCTAGCAAGTCCACCACTCCAAGTGGTGGACTTGCTAGCAAGTCCACCACTTGGAGTAGTGGACTTACTAGCAAGTCCACCACTCCAAGTGGTGGAATTGCTAGCAACTGCAAAGGTGGCATTAAGTCCACATGAGGCACTTGAGAAAGTTTCTTGGTTGTAAGAGGAGCCTTGTAGCGCTCCACTAAGTCATCAGACATCTCTTTCTTTCAAGATACCAAACTTGTGGCTATGGCATTACACCCAGGTAGGAGCTTAACCTTCTCACAAGTCCGATGCTCATTGATGGAATCCAGCTTCTTATGCATTACCTTCTCCCAATGCTGCATCCTTAGCATTCTTGGACAATGTTTGGTTTGGGCATACATGCTGTGGTACCACTCAGAACGAGTACAGTGGCGACTTAGATGCCTCACAAACCCGGCAAGACATTCTCTTAAACAACACGGTGGAACTTATCATTGTTAAGGGAGTATCTGAGAGTAGTGGTAGCCTATGTCACATATGCCGCCTCACCAAGCATGTCAAGACGAGAGGCAGGAGAGGGTTGTGTGGGGCAGACGTCTTTACCGTAATATGGACGGGGAGATTGTGCGGGTCCAGAGGGGCCAGATGGAGCAGCACAACTGGTAGGCGGGACATAGTGAGGTGCATACTGCAAGGGCCTGAGACGACCGCCAGGCCCTTGAATGAACGGTGAGGAGGCTGGAAGCTGCAAGGGTGTGAGAGGATCAGCTGTAGACGAGACGACAATGGGAAAGGCAGGAAATGATGTTGGCAGTGACATTGATGCAAAAGACAGCGATTCAATGGCAGAAATGGAGTACATTGGCGATAATACAGGTGCGACATCAGATGATGCTGGCAATTACGTGGATATGACATGAGATGACAAAGCCAGAAAGACGGATGCAACATGAGATGATTTGGGAGACCTGGATACAACAAGAGGTAATGCAAGCAACAAGGTGGAAATGACAGCTGGTGACATAGGTGATGACGTGGATGCAACAAAATGCCATGCATGTGATGAGGTTGAGGCATGAGCGGATAACATGGGGAACAGAATGCAGTCACTATCAAAGGGCTCTCCACAGACACCATCTCAATCTGGACAAGAAAGGGTAGAAACGATAGGAAAAAAATTGTATCATTGTGAGATAAAATATGAAAGATGAGAGCTTTGTCAGCATCGACAACCCAATCATATTCAGGATCTAAGAATTGCCAGTCTTTTCAATTAGAGAAGACACCCAGGAAAAGACACAGACGGCCGCGAGGAGACAACTTGTCATCGTATTGGTCTCTAGTACCCAAGCGTGGGCGATGCTAATCCACGCACAAGCAAGATGGAGGTTAGCACCATGACCATACCACCACTCGAATGGTGTGACATGACGGAATAATAGACAGTGGGGAACACATTTCCAAACCCAAATCATGTAGTACATGGCTTGAACACAATAGCAGAGGGAGGCCAGACATGACAAGAAGGGTGCGGAGACTGTCAGCTAGTTTGCAGTTCCAACATTCCACGACTCCATTTTTTTGTGGTGTAAATGGAGCAATGAGCTCCATATGCATCACTTGGGACCCAAGGAAACAGACAGTGGGATTCATGAATTTCCTACCATGATTGGAGCAAAATATTAGCAGCTGAGGCTGGTAAACATGTGCAGCCTTGACAAGCCAGGACTTAATCGTGGCATGGCATCGCTCTTTTAGCGAAGAGCAAAGATTGAGCGAAAGCAAGAAAAATCATCTGTCAAGCAAATCACGTAACGACCAAAACTATCCCAAAACTCATGAGGAAGAGGATCCATGACATGTGTGTGGACGAGTGTAAGTGGGTCAAGTTTGTCGGAGTCAGGTGTGGGAACAGACAGGCGATACGATTTGCCTTGCACACAATCAAGGCAGTCAACAGTGCACAGGGCAACCATTGTGTTGGGGTTCAAACCCACGCCAGATTGAAGACGTTACAGGTTGTAGATCATGACGGTGAAGAAGGTTGCAAAGGTGACATGGAGTAAAAGTGTGTTCTCAATGGATAAAAAGGAAGCAACATGCACAAGTTATACAGCAGCCACGGCTGGCGGGGGTGCAAACAAGGGCACGTGATATAGTTTGAAGGACACAGACAACAGGATGTCATGATGACTGCACTAGAACAGTGTCAACGCCACGAGAAGAAATGAAGTCCATGCCCTGATCATGGGGAGNTGAAGAAGGTTGCAAAGGTGACATGGAGTAAAAGTGTGTTCTCAATGGATAAAAAGGAAGCAACATGCACAAGTTATACAGCAGCCACGGCTGGCGGGGGTGCAAACAAGGGCACGTGATATAGTTTGAAGGACACAGACAACAGGATGTCATGATGACTGCACTAGAACAGTGTCAACGCCACGAGAAGAAATGAAGTCCATGCCCTGATCATGGGGAGCAATGACAGATGGCAACTTGATCACGAGCACAGGCATCAAGAGCACATCGGGCATGAAAAAAATCACACGTAGGACCAGCGAAGCGCACGACATCCGCGCCTTGATCTGACACCATCCGGCAGGATCTAGTGCAATTGAAATGGACGTCACCAATGGGCCCCGACAAGAAAAAAACAAGGCATGAGATGACGTCATGTGATGAGTGGATTTAGATCCGACGATCCATATTTCACTTGAAATATGAGACAGAGTAGTCACATGATACTAAGCGACGTTTTTTGGCTGGAGACAGTGGTTGAAGAGGGAAAGAAGGTTGCTGGAGCAGACAAGCTCCAACTATGTTGCGACTCAAATGACAATATTGTCAGCTGCGTAGAGACATAGGATGGCTGAGGTGATGGACAAGAGAGGGATGGAACCGTTGGCTAGAGCCATGCTGGAGGGATGTATGTCGGCTAGAGAAATTCTGGAGGGATGTACGACAGAGAAGGCGGCCTGAAGGTGAATGGGTGGTATAACGATTGGCATGAGTGCCATGTTGGGAGAGGAACGGTGGCCTCCGGTGAGGTCGGGACCAAGTTCCAGCCATGAGCTAGAAGAAAGGACATTATGGTGGTATTACACAGCGCGAGGCCAAACTACCACGTGCAGGGGCCTTAACCACAACGAGCAAGAAATCCCAAGGCACTGAGAGAGACCCCAATTTCTGGGTCTGGACACGAGAAGTAGGAGTGTAAATGCAGAAAACTTATTGATGGTCTACCGAAGCATTGGGACAGAATCCCAATGTGCGGGTCTAGAGAAGTAAGGGAGAATGAGTAGCAGAAAGTCGTGAGTGAAAAAAAAAAACAATAACATAAACAAAGATAAAAAGGGTAGAAATTGAATACTGAAAATTTAACATCCACAAAGGGGTATGTCTCCTAGAACTGGAGCCGGCGTGTAATGGCAAGTCCATGTCCATCCCCCCTCTCCCTTTTCTTATTCTTAGGGTTGGATGTGTGCCTAGCCTTGTCGTTGACGGACGAGCCCGTTGCTAAGCCGGTTGGTTGACAAGTGCCGGAGCATTTAAGAAAATGTGATGGAGTTTCCCGGCTAGGCCTGGGTTGCTCTTGCAAACACTGCTGCTACCGCGTGCACTGCCTCTGCCCACAATTGCTGGCACGGTTGTTTATTTTTCCATCACTACTGCTGCCACAGCTTTAGGTTGTTTGTGCTGCCATGTACAACTGCTGCTGCTGCTGCTATGCGCAGCTCCTGAGCTTTCTAATGCTGGTTGCTGCTTTTTTTATTGCTGCTTCTGGTGCTTCTGCTGCTGCTGCTGCTGCTGCTGCTGATGCTGATGCTGATTTTCCAGGTATACTGCTGCAATATCTTCCTTGGCTGCTACTGCTGTTGCAGGCTGATGAGACAGCCAAGCGCAGCAGCAGCAGCAGCTGCTGCTGCTGCTGCTGCTGCTGCTGCGGCAGAGGGTGTGAATGTGAAGGCCGACTGCTAGTACAGCTGCTGCTGCTGCATCCAGGTGCACCAGAAGCTACTGCTACTGCTGCCAAATCCATCTGTTGCTGCTGCTGCAGCCGAATGCAGCAGTTGCTACTATTGCCACTGCTGAATGGAGATGTTGCAGCTGTAGCAGCTGCTTTGTTGCTGCAGGTGCAGCAGCTGTGGCTCATGCGGCTCAGTGAAGATGCCTCTATCATTTGTGCTGAGTGAAACCACTGCTGCTGTGGCAGTCTAGAACGGTGTCGCCGAGATGGCACCTGCGACAAGGTAACCTACCAAAACATTTGGCAGCGTTTTTTCTCTGGCTCTGCCAAAGAACTGCATGATGAGAGCCCTTAGCTCAGGGTCTCCATGTAGCCAGGACTTGGACGCCCCACCCAGCCCAGCCCAGACATCACTACATGTACTGCTCTGCACTGTATGATAAGGTGCACTAGTGTAGTCTCTGTATAGATCTGATACCATGAGGAAATGGGATACCCCCCTTGAGGAATTCAGTATGTGAGAGGCAGATTTTTAAGAAGAACACCATGAAAGGTGGAGCTTGAAACGGTGGAGATACGGCAAATATTTGCTTGAAACTGCGTAAGAGTGAAGTTGGTTAAAACAATAATGTATAGGGATGTACTCTCACCCACAAACGCACGTGGGAGTGCAAAAGTCCAACTAACCGATAGAAGAAAGAATAACCTAGCTGCAAGCTCCTAAAAAACAGATGGGTACAACCCAGCAGTTGTACAAGCTGCTTGACTGTCCGAATGACAAACTTAAAGAAGTGTTTGGCTGAGAAATATAAACCATGCGTAACTGAGCCAAGAATGATAGAAGATAACACCACCAAGAAAATGGTGTTCGAGATCTGGTCACTGAGAGAACTCCAGCAGACACGTGAGAACGCGCCAACCGAGGCTGATGGCTTCGAAGTAGCTCTCGAGCGTCACGACATCCCAATGAGTGAGTGGCGACAAGCACAAATGTGACAACGACTGACATAGCACCAGTCCCATCCCAAGTATTGAGAACCCTCGTGCACATTGGAGGATAAGTCTTGCTTTTGGTGGTTGGTGATGTGATTTTTTATTATTATTATTATTATTATTATTTTTCTTTTGGTTTTTAAGATGGTCCAGGCAGAAAATCCCTCCCACCGGGCTCCCTTTCGGAAGCTGCTACCTTGGTGACTGTTTGATCCACTCCGCTTGGGTCCGATTCGGCGTCGGCGTTGGTGATGTGAACAGTTCTTGCATTCCCTCACTTGNAAGAAAGAATAACCTAGCTGCAAGCTCCTAAAAAACAGATGGGTACAACCCAGCAGTTGTACAAGCTGCTTGACTGTCCGAATGACAAACTTAAAGAAGTGTTTGGCTGAGAAATATAAACCATGCGTAACTGAGCCAAGAATGATAGAAGATAACACCACCAAGAAAATGGTGTTCGAGATCTGGTCACTGAGAGAACTCCAGCAGACACGTGAGAACGTGCCAACCGAGGCTGATGGCGTCGAAGTAGCTCTCGAGCGTCACGACATCCCAATGAGTGAGTGGCGACAAGCACAAATGTGACAACGAATGACATAGCACCAGTCCCATCCCAAGTATTGAGAACCCTCGTGCACATTGGAGGATAAGTCTTGCTTTTGGTGGTTGGTGATGTGATTTATTATTATTATTATTATTTTTTTTCTTTTGGTTTTTAAGATGGTCCAGGCAGAAAATCCCTCCCACCGGGCTCCCTTTCGGAAGCTGCTACCTTGGTGACTGTTTGATCCACTCCGCTTGGGTCCGATTCGGCGTCGGCGTTGGTGATGTGAACAGTTCTTGCATTCCCTCACTTGCAAGCATGCTACAATGAAAAGCATGTTGGTGATGTGAACAACACGCAACATGCTTTTAATTGTAGCATGCTTGCAAGTGAGGGGATGCAACAACCCTTGCACTGAACATGTGCAGGAGGGAGGATGCTGAATGGTTCACAATGTGACAGACTGTCCGAGTGTGGTTGAGAAACAACAAAGGCACGCTTAGACGGACCAAAGGTGGCCAGACATCATCAGCCCCCAAGGCTGGGGCTGATGATACCTCAAGGCTGGGGCTGATGATACCTCCCTCGGCCCCACAGTGGCAAGCGCACCAGTCAGACTTCACAACAGCATGTGCCAGGTTGGAAGATTGAATTCCAAGCGCCAAAACAATGAATGATTGAGTCCCAATGACGGTACTGGCCACTCCGTCGTCTGAACAACAAACCAAAAGAAGGAGTTGATGAAGAAACAGGAACTCTATGCTATGAAGCTAGCCATGGGCTGAGGCAACGTTCAACATCAAAGCCATCCAGAAGGTATTGCACATCAGTTATTGGAGCTTGTCACTGAGAACATCCCACTGAGAACATCCCAGTGAGAACATCCCACTGAGAACATCCCACTGAGAACATCCCACTGAGAACATCCCACTGAGAACATCCCACTGAGAACATCCCACTGAGAACATCCCAGTGAGAACATCCCACTGAGAACATCCCACTGAGAACATCCCACTGAGAACATCCCACTGAGAACATCCCACTGAGAACATGAAGTCTTGCAGGCTGAGGCTGGTGCTGTCAAGGAAGCTGTCGACCGCCATAGAGTTACTGCGAGTGAGCGTCGTCAAGTTAGCAACACACTGCGACTTACACGACGCCATGCTGGCCTGGTGGTAGTGTGTCATGGTGGAACCCTTGTGAGAAAGAAACATGTGCTTTCCTCGCACACTTGCAAACCACAGACCGCCAGAGCACCAACACCTATCACATTCTGACCGTTAGGTTGCTCAACCGGCCGCATGCGGCCTGCCGCATGTATCAAACCATGCCGTGATAAAAATAGAATTTTACGCTTAGGAAGCAAAGTGAAGCCTTATTGCCTGCGCCTGGCCGGCTCCTGAGGCACTCTGATTTGTGCGGTTGGGCAGATGCCCCAGCACCTGTGGACACGTCGGCGTGATGATGCCTACTGTAGTTCGAAGATGGCAAGTTTTTCACGACATCCTCGCATGCATGTAGGGCCAGGAACATGTCTCAATCCTGGTTTCGGACGGTTTGGTGTGAGCAAAGGTGTGTGGTGCTTCAAGGTGGTTATTGAGCTGTTGCGAGACACTGAAAACCCACAGTGACCACGGGTATGTTGCAGAGTTTTGGGTCATCACAACCAGGCCTCTGTGACATCGAGCTTGGTTGCGTCGTGGGGTTTTGAACCTCAAACACATGACAGGCGCCGCTTTTGATTTAAGGGATATGTTTCCCTCGTCGGAGTGAGGTTTGGGATCTTTCCTCTCCCTTTTTGTTCCATGCGTGATGTGCACCTGTCAGTCAGCTGCTGCACAGAAAAGGCCGATGGTCTGCATCAGCACGTTGAGCTCATGAAACAGAAATGAGAGATAACAGGCTTTGAATAGCTCAAGCTGCACACACTCTGCCATGAAGAAGATCTTATCTGTGTGCTGGGAAAATAGTTGATTGATCCGCGTTCCCCATTTTCAATGGCATGCATAGTTATGGCCTGCCTAGGTTCAGGGGCCATTGGCACGCAGTAAGAGCAATGAGGAAGGGTGGCCAACAGGTAGGCTCAGGTTTGGTGCGACGCTCTCACTGGCTCAGACGTTGACGCCTTACAACCTAGAGACTTATTCTATTATGAGTTGTGTCCGAGTTGTGTTGAGACTGTGTTGCAGATGTGATATGGGCACTTGGCATATGTTCCAGCAAGTATATCGACTGAAGTGCGCTGTTTATCATGAGGAATTATTGCGGTGATTGAGTCCGGTCCCAAAAGGAGATGGTCATTGGATGGAACAAAGATATCTGGCACTCTTGTATTAGGTGCAAGAATAAAAGATACTTCAACCAGGATTCACAAACATTTACTAGGCTGAATGGCTTTCAAAGGGTTCCTTGGACCGTCCAGTACACAGGCGGTTGTTTGTTTGAGACTCTGAGCTGTTGAGTACAAGGACTAATTTCCTTGCTGTGGCGGAGACCTCAGATGGGCAACGTCGTTTTAGTTCAGCAGAGCTCCATGCATGGGTGTGTTGCAACAGCGTGATGTTCATCAGACATGTTTGCAAACACACACGAGCTCATGATGAAACAATTCATGAATGAATACGAGGAGGTAATTACTTCATAAGATCATACATGTACATAGGAACATAAATAACCGACTCTAGCAGGTTGTTCAACCCGAAAGGCCTGCCGGAGCTCCAGTAGTTGCAAGGAAGCAACCAAGGTCGCCCAACCGCAGTCGGGTGCCCTGAGCAAACGCCATTGAAGAATCGGCCATCACAACAATGCTTGGACCATTTGAACCGCCTCTGCTGCAGTTGGCCTGGCCGCCTTGTCAAAGCTCATGAGCCTCCTCACCAGAGCCTTGGTGGGCTCTGAAACGCCCAACCACTCATCAGCCTCAAAGAGGAGGCAAGCCTCCCCACCAGGCCTGGCGGCCAGGAAGGGAACCTCGGCATGGCTGCAGCCCTCGGGCACTGGCACGTGCTCAAAAGGTGCGCAGCCCGAAAGCAGCTGATAGAGAGAGGCGCCCAATGACCATACATCAGCTTCGAGCCCGACCCCTGCTGCATCTCCCCTCGAGCATGCTCCCACCACCTCCGGCGCCATGTATGGTCGTGACCCTCCAAGACTCTGCACTTGGCCGCCTTCTGAGACGTCCATAGCCAGCCCAAAGTCAATAAGTTTCACGGTGGCTTCCCCAGGGATGGCAAAACGAGAGGCCTCCTGCCATCCTGTTGGGAAGCTGCGCATGAGGAAGTTTTCTGGCTTGATGTCCATGTGGATAATGCCAGCAGCGTGCGCGTCGGCGACTGCCGCCACCATCTGGCTGAAGACTGCCAAGGCCTCCGCTTCAGGCAGGCCTCCGTTGGGCCACACGATGGAGTCTTCGGACTCTTGATTCTCGATAAGCACTCCCACCCTCGTGCACGCGTAGCTCCAGAGATCGCCACCAGCGCACAGGTCCAGCACCAGGCACGCCTCGCTGCCATCCTCGTCGACCGCCAACTCATCTGCTGCAAGCACGTTGACGCTCTTCTGTAGCTTGCGCATGATGTCAAATTCCTTCCGCAGCCTCTCACAGCAAGGTTCGGAAGTGGCAGAGACAAACTTGAACGCCTTCTCTGCCTCGTACACGGGATGCATTCCCTTGTAGACCTTTCCGAACGCTCCGTGACCAATTTCTCTCAACTGGCCTTTGTTGCGGAGCTGGAAAGGATTGCAAGCTGGTGGCAGCTCATCCTCCAGTTCGAGAGGGCCGCGTGGGCTGCAAATGCAGGCTGTATGAACAAGACTGCTGCTGCTGGTACTGCTGGTTTTACTGCTGCTGCTGCTGCTGCTGCTGCTGCTGCTGCCGCTGCTGCTGCCGCTGCTGCTGCTGCTGCTGCTGCTGCTGCTGCTGCACTCGCAAACGATGCTTTCGCATTCAGTTGAGTTGTTATCCATGAGGCTGCTGCTGCTGCTGTTGCACACGTAGTTTTCCTCATCCTTTCCAAGAAGCCTGCTGAGGAATGTGGCCAGAAAATCCGAGGGAACGAGCCATCCCATGAAACTTGCAAGGATGATGAGGACATTCTCCAGGATGGTGCTGAGAGGGACAGCCATGATCTTGATTGCTCCCACAAAAACTGCATCCATTGTGAATTGAGTTGATTCAGCACAAACAGTTGACCTGGCTATGGAGCTGGCTGCGTGGGAGACTCGAGCACCAAGGGGTTGAAGTTGTGTTTCGACTTGCAGTTGATCTCACGCTTGACTGACAGGGATCCAGATTCGCATGCAGCCGCCACTGCCTACTGTGATGTGGCTGATGAGTCCGCTAAGCTGATAGCCTCGCATGCCGTCATCACAGGCACGGCCAAGCAGGTAGAATGCAGGCAGGGTGGCGGCCGTGCTTGCACTTGCTTCGACGGGCTGATGCGATCGCTGAAGTAGCGGCATTGGCATGTTGCTGCTGTCTGTGTGGAGGAAGTCACTCGTCGCATGGGATGGTCCGAAAACCCCGGCGATGATGCCCAGGCGAGGGGGGGGGGGGGGGGGGGGGGGGGGGGGGGTCTGGCGAGCATGCAGGATGAAAACGGTACGGATGTGCGCGCGAGAAATGCGGATTGCTTCTTGAAAAGTCTTTAGGTGAAAATATTCAGCATAATTTTGTCCTCGCTGTGTTGATGAGTCAGGTTTGAGTCTTCAATGCAAGGTCCAAAGGACATGCGACGATGATTCACGGCACCTTTTGCTGCATTTTGTCGTTCAGCAGAAAGTCATCGTCGGCGCCCGCCGCTTTATGTGGAAATTGAAACACGTTGAACACTGTTCGATTTTCATCTCGCTCGAGTGATGCACATGCTGCGATGGTTTCTACAGACTTATCCGACAAAGATACCGCGCATGTGCATCGCACGGCACGCGGCTACCACAGACAGGTGACGAATGCAGCGTCATCAACGACGGCATCACTTGAAGTAGATGGCTGATTGCAAACATCGCATGGAATTTCGGCTAGGCTACACCGTTGACCATGCGATAGCTCAAGCTTTGTTTACCGCCGCCGTCATGGTCGACCAGTCAGTGACGACATCGGCGATGATTTCGTTCGTCCCCGCTCACCTCCGGCATGCGTTCGACTGGTGTCAAGAGCAGCGCGCTTTGTGCGGCAATTCCAATGGACCTGGAACTCCACTAGCGATAGATGATCTCGGCAGGAGATCCCCTTTTATGCATTTTTCGGCTCTGGTCGAAACTTAACGAGGCCAGGGCGGAATCCCAGGACCTGGATCAACCAGCCACTTCGAATCATTTGGTAGGAATACTAGTAGAGATTGGGGTAATTCATCCAATTATTACAAAAACGCTTGAATAAGTTAATTCAGAATCTTAAAGTCCATCTTTAACCGCTTCCAGTTGAAGGTGAGGAAACTGTTGAGCCGAGGATAACGTAGATATACAAATAGAAGTTGCATAGCAGAAGACAATTGAATTATTTTTGTTCATATTCATTTTAATTCAATGACGTGTCAATTTTAGAGCACGTACATACAACTGTTCAAACAAGAATGACGCATACTTGAGCACTCGAGGCGAGCGACGGGTGAAACGCTACATCATGAGTGGCACATGAGAGAAACTAAACCGAGAAACTGGGTGATTTTATGGATATCAACGCGATTTTTCATAAATTATAGCATCGTCGAGGAGTCGACCAATCAGTGCCAAACATCTATATGATTTGCAATAGTTCTGTCAAAGACACTGGAAAAAGGTCCATGTTTTCAGACCTTTCAGAGGAAACAACTGAATTCTGATTCTCTCAGTCGAGTGGCATCCCAATGTAGAGGTTTTTGCGTGTTTGGCCATGAATGTGACAACATAAATGCCAATGGGTAAAGTATCGAAACTTGTGTGCATCGGAGTACACAAGTTGGGATGTCCTGTCGTGTTGCGAGACGAGGGTTCATTTCATATTTTGGCCGTCAATCTGCTGAATTCTTTCCCGAACGTTGTCTTGAAGAGTGTTCTTCTTCAAGGTTGGCTTTGACCTCAGAGCATGTGCCCTCCTCTGCTTCCGTAAGTGGTGGCAGAGGTAAATCTCTGCTCGGGTAGTACTTGCTTGGGTCTCGGTAGTGTTTTATTCATTTGAGGTAGAACACTGGGTGCATAGTCACGCTGAGAGGTAGGTGGATCTTGGCAATGATAGGTGTTGACATTTCCTTGATGACTAACTGTCACAACCACTGAGGTTTGAGCTTCGCGTAATCATGTCCTCATAGCTTGAAGATCGGCGAGGTGAGAAGGACAGCATAACCGAATTAGAGCTCTGTACTTGTCCCATGCTTGTCAGGAACTTGCTCTATTCCTCCTTATCTCTCTATGACCGTCTGACTTGTCTCGTCCCAAATGCTGCACATTTTTCATCACTTTATGATGACAATTAGTGTATTGCAAGAACTCAGCAAACTTGCTTGATTTGGGGACAATTTCCCATAAGCGAACTCAAAGGTATTTTACCCGCGGCTATTGAGGTCACGATGTTGTATGCAAGCTTTGTGTTCGTTAGCTTAACCTCACGATCTTTGACATGTGGTTTGTAGAGGGTTCGGAATATTGAATCAAGGGTTTTTCTGGTCTGCATGTCAGTTTGAGGATGGAAGGCCGTCGATAGCTCAATTCGAGTGCCGTAGCGAGTAATTAGACCTTGCCAAAGTTTTTTGGCAAATATTCCATCTCTAGCAGTGGTGGTGGAGGAGACTGCATGGTTGTCGGGGGGCGTAGTTCCATCGTAGCAGTGATGGTCACTCGATGGTGATTGTTTTTATGGTCAAGGTGAAGTACAACATCTTTAACAATCGTCGAGCACCACGAGAATCACGTCAAACCCTTTTGGTGTGATGGGAAAGCCTGTCACGAAGTTCGTGGAGATGTCAAATCATTGCCCCTTTGATTCCGATGGCAGTTGAAGCAAAGTTGGAGATTTTCTTTGTCTGGATTTTTGGCATACATACGCTTTGTACGTCTTGCAGTAAAATTGTAACATCGGTTTGTGTATTGTCCGACAAGTATTCCTTTGCAAATTTTTTTAGCGCCACTTCCTCTCCAAAGTGTCTGACGGGATCGGACCAGACCAAACCGGACTTGACCAAACCTGACGATGACTAGTGTCATGGCACTCCTCCAAAAGCATCCGCGACATCTCTTTTCTGTGTGGTGAGTGAGTCGCCATAGCCATAAATATTTATTGAGCCAAAATTTGTGTTTTGCACGCGCCTAACTTGTAATAACCTCTTGCAAACAGTTGGTTGAGTCCTGGGTGGAAACCAAGTTTACCGTGTTGTTCTTATCAACAAAATCCAGTTGCCGGGTTTGAACGTCCGTTGGAAGCTTTTCAATGCCATAGCTGAATTTCAGCTCAATGAACTCCATTTACTGAATTTTTTCAAAGGTTTAGATTTCGCTTTCCCGTGAGGTATTTCAGTACATGGTGGTCGGTATACACAACACATTGTCCATATTCAAACTAATGATGCCATTTCTTGAACTTGTTTATGACCGTCATGCACCACGTAGTTCATCTACGACACACATAGCATTTGTGACATGTACACAACATCTTGGTGCTTTTACAAGTGACATCGGAGGGTGAATGGATTTTGGCATAACTCTGTATGAGTTGATAATAGTACTTAAAAATCCCTAAAACACTTCGACATCTGAAACATTGTTGGGTGTCACCGTCACTTTCTTTTGGGTCCATTGTGATCCGTACACCGCTGATGATGTGGCCGAATAACTATTTGAACACTGACAGAAGTCACAATTCAATACTTTTATAACAAATCTCTCTTTGTAAAGATTTGAGAGGTTTCCATCGTGCTCCTCTACCGTGGCGCTCTACACCATGATGTTTTCAAGGTAGAAAACAAAAAAATCATCAAGCTACGGCTGAAATACAATTTTTATTGGCATAACAAATGCCTCCAGGACATTTGTTTGTCCAAACAACATAATTGTAAACTCAAAGTGTTCGTAGTGCGCGTGAAGTATCATCTTCTTGATGTACTTATCACATATGCCGATCTAGTGATAACCGCTCCAGAGGATGATCTTTGGGAACAAAATGTGCTTCTCAAATTTTGTTGAAAAGCTAGTTTGCGCACTGCGCAAAGAGCGCAGTGTTTTTTTTATGGCAATGTTGCTCAACGCTTTGTTGTACACACACATCCATATCTTGCCAGTCTTCTGTTTTGACCCAAAAAAAACTGGAGCTACGTCTGGTGACATCGAAGGCCGGATAAAACCCTAACCCAGCATCTCGTTCAGCTTTCATTTCAGCTTGGTCATATTGGGGTCGCTCATCCAATAGTTCCTTTTGACTGTTGATTTTATGTCCGGTTTTGATGTCAACTGTGCATTCCGGCAGTATCTCTTGATGTAGTTTGTTGGGAAAAACCCCTTCAAGCTCCTCTGTGAGTCATGCAAAATCTTCTGTTATGTTCAATTTATTTTTTGGTTTTCTTTTTAATGAAGTGGTTCAGTTTGTGGCTTTAGCTCATGCAGTTTTTCTGTCTTCGTCAGTTTCCACGTGGACGAGCCATGTGTGCCTCCGCATTGAAGATTCTTTGCAGCCACATCACGTGAAGTGGTGATTTGTTGTGATGTGGCTGCTACAAATTCCTTTGTTGCGATCTCCTCTAACTCTCCTTGTAACAGCCACTGTGTCATGAATCACTCAATCAAAAATAGGTGTCTCTTCATTCCAATAATTCTAAAAAAGGTGAAACTGTTTCTCTAATGCTCTTGCGGATTGTGCTGGTACATGCTTGTATGAATAATAATGTCAAAAATGTATGGCCGGGTTGGGAGTATCAGTCAAAATGGCCCCCTTGAACGTTTAATGCTAACTTTGTTCTTGATTTTGGTACTCATCGAGATCGAGGACAAAGTTAGCGAGTTCTGACATCAGCCTCAACAATGTCATTTCAAAGCCTTTGCGATCATTCACAAAGACTGCGTTCTAAAGTTGGTGAGGTCGATGTCAGAAATGTTCCAACATCAACCTCAATTTTGCGAGATCGATGACGATGTCAGCGTGTTCATTTTGTTCACAACCCTTTCTTCAAAGTGCAAGCCTAATAAAGTTCCCCCCTAATCATACCCGGGAGTTTAAGGTTCATAAGTAAGTGGGCTCCTGCTGGGTCCTACGGTAGCGGGACCCATCTGGTTCCCTTCTATCGCATGGGTAAATCTCTTACCCCCCACTCAAACCCCTCGCAACCCCATCCACGGGTTTGGAACAGTTTGTACATTCCATCACAGGCGGATTTTCATTGGTTCCACCGGCAAAACTATGCCTTCAATGTCAAATTTGTTGGCGAAGCTGACTTCTCTCTTGAAGTCAAAAAATTTCCACAAGAAAATAAACGCTTCTTGAGTGGTTTCTTTTCGTTGATTAACTATGACTTGGAAGCGGAATTGTTTTCATCATATACTTCATTTCCCCAAATTGCAGTTGGAATGGTACGTGAAGTCGACAAATCAAAGTCTTCCATAGCCAGTTTTTCCTTCAAACATCCCTGGTTCAGCCTTCAAACCTAGCCTTTTAACCATCTCCCTCATGAAAAACAATTGAGAGCCGCCTCTCCATCTAGTAAAAATTGTATCGTTTTGCGCATGGAGCAGTATCGTTGTTTGGTCATGCTTGTACACCTCGTTAAATTTCTTGATCTTGAGACGTTTTGACCACAGTTTTTTTAGCTATTGAAATGGAAAATTTGTCAGCATACATCTTTTTTTCCTGAAAGGACATCCGTCACATACTCTTGTCTCATGCTATTTCCTGAATCTTCATAATTTTTTTCTAGAGCTTCCCCCCTTTTTTTGGTGCTCTTGCCACTTCCAACAGTCGCGTAAAATGTGGCCCTGTTCCCCAAAAGTCCAGCGTTTCAACAGGTCGTAGTCATTGACGGTGTCCAGCTCCATCAGTGTGGATATTTCCATCAACTATGAATTCCCTCCAACACAACAAGATTGTGGCTTTGTACTCACAAGCAATCGGACAACTGCAACTGAGCGTAGTAACTTACATCGTCAATGTAGTCGGCCATCGCAATCATTTACGGAAGATCTTCATGAATATTGATTTCCACTCTATATTGCTTGAGGCTGTTGTTAAAGTGAGAACAGAGTTCATAAGTGGAAAAGTTAGTGCCAGTGCTAGTTGTGTAGAAACATTGTGTGAACTCCTTTACACAGGACTATTGACATTGTTGATGGAAATTGTAAATCATTTCTCATTTCAATTTTCATTATGTACGAGGACATCCTGCTTGAAGTTGTCTCAGGTCTCTAGTGGAAACCAGAGACCTGAGCACTACTTCTCTTGGTGGGCACTACTTTATATGCACCCACATTCAGTCGCTCCTTTATGTCATAGTGTTTTGTTGAAGTAGATGGTTGTTGAGGCTTTTTAGTGCTCACAACTTCTTCATCATAGTCTTAATCTTTCATTAATGTGAGCCTGTCAGCTGGTGCCTCCTGCCATCACACTAGGTGTCGGCCTAACAGGCAGCAGCAGAGGCCAGGGACTCACCAACCCCAAAAGTTCTGTCACTGTTTCAGTCATCACGGTTATCAGTCGCACACCATTTGCCACAATTCTTGTTGCTACTACTGTCCTGGCCTCTTGGAGAGCATCGTGAATTTATTGTTGTTGTCCCTCCATTGCTGAATTCCTTATTGGCTTACCAATTCTCATGTAGGGTGCACTCCCTCCTTTCACCGTTGTTACGTGGTATGTAATCTATTGAAAAACAGAGATGTGTAAAATAATTGTGAGTGAACATGTAGATTTTGTGGGAAAAAAGACAGTGTGAGAAATAAGGATAAATGAGTAGTCTGTAATCAACAGTGAATATAATTTTATGACCAAGTGTCAGAAGTGCCGAGTGCATGTCTACAAGTACAAAATCAAGAATGAGGCATACTTGATATCTTCAGCGCTTGAGGCAAGCAACGCGTGTGATGCTGCATCATGAGTGGAATCTTTGAGAAACTGCACTGAGAAGTATGGGGCTTTGAGAATGTTGAGGCCCTTCTCTTTCAAGGTTTAGCGTTGTCAAGGAGCCGAATATGTAGTATTGAAATACCGCTAAGGTTTGTGATAGTTCTATCGACATTTTTGCAACAAAATCAAAGCTGCCAGAATATTATGGAACAGATCACTAGATGTTGGGAAATTTTGCGAGCCTTTCATTGGCCAAGCAAAAAAGAATCCCAGAGGTCATTGCACGGTGGTCCATAAATGTAACGACAGGGACATCCATGCGTGGAGCTGAGGAACTAATGTATGTCAGGTAGGCAATAGTTATGTCCTTCATGTATGTTGCATCGAAGTCATACACAAGTGCCTAGACGATGTGAGTGGAAATATTTGTCATTAAACACATTGTCCACTGTAAAAAAAAAGGTTTTTTAAGCCGATCGACAAAGTGCATATTGGAAGACTACCCTGCCTTTTGATGTTACATTCCAATATTTTTTTGACAGCTTTCACCACTCCTAGAAGGATAAACTTTTGAGAGACAAAACGATTAGGGGCTTTTCAATGTTAAATTGAATTCTGGGTAGTGCCAGAATATCATAGGGACGCAATTTGATGTCATTTAAAATCCCAAACGTCTTGGAGGAGTTACTTGAAGTGACTATGCACTTGATGCTCATATCGCTTGTCTAAGGTCCCAAGTATGACTCATGTATGCACTTGAAAATTCTGAAACTTGTTATTTGAGTACATTTACTCTTCATCATAAAGTCCTCAAGTTTCCCCTTTTCCTAAATGGCAGTTCTTTTCTTTTATTCCTTTGGAGTGAACTATATCTCCTGCTTTGCCAAGGAGTTATTTTGAACCATAATTTTGAAGAAAATAAATCCCAACTTCATGCAACAATGCATTAGCCACGTGATTTCAGGTTTTTGAAAGAAGAAAAAAAAAACATTATTGGATATCCTGAGAGTTGTCCTACATTTACTTGGTTCTCGTGTCATGTCTCATGGATATGATGGTGCCAGAAAGAGACAAAAATAGGTTGCTCAATAAAGATCATCTGTCATGACAGTTGCATAGAAGGTGTTTCACAGGTTCTGACGCAATTTCCAGAACTCAATTCGGATTCCATTTGAGTGAGATATGGATTTCCAAAGTTTGGAGATCATGGGTCGGGTTCAAGTGACGACCTCAGCACTTTCAGCTCAAAAGGCGGCAGAATTATTGACCAGGACGGCTGAGAGCGGCCTTCAAGGAGAAAATCCGGCTGGAGGACATCCACGAGACTTCAAGGAAGGAGCAGTCCATGATTATTGGCCGTGCAGTTCATGTGAAGCATAATTCTCATGTGTGACGAGGTGACTACCGCTCATCCCGCTAGGCTAGGAAAGTGTGCTAGAGGGTCACCTTTGACAGAGGGTATCTAAGTGCTCCCTTAGCCAAATAAGACATATATGGGCTTGTTAAAAAGCTGTGACAATGTATTTTTTCACTCAATAGACCATTCAGACATTCGCATTTCCTGAGAATCTACATTCACTTCCGTAATTTCTGTCTGTGCAACCTACAACTTCCTCTCACAAACAGTTGGTCCTGCCTAGGCGGCTCTTCGTGAGCCTGATCACCTCCCTGAGGGCTGCCCCAGTTTCCACCAGTGGTTTCTGGTGTCAAGATTATTAGAATCTGGATAACTACAGATTTGTGGAAGCTGTAAGAATAAACTAGAATGGAGAAAAAGTAGTTGTGTTGGATTCAAGAGACCTTCGAGCAAAAAGTATTTCCCTGTTCCACAAGCTGCAAGTGGCAGGTCATTTAGGACCATGAAGGACATGATAGGCATTCTCACTCTACTATTGTGGCCAGGATGGAGTGTTCATTTTTGTAAGTATTGTATTACATGTGACCCATGTCTCCAAAATAAGGCTTGTAACAAATGGCTTGCTGGAATCCTCCAAAAACTCCCCATCCGTGGAACTCCATGAGTGCGGTCAGTTTGGACTTTATTAACTGTTTTCCGGATACGCCTTGTGGCAACAATGTAAGAGTAGTGGTTGTGGATATTCCAGTGACAATGACACATTCTATTTGCACAACCATGAATATCAATGCAGAGAAGACCACTTTTCACATATTTGAAGGCATTGTAAAGTACCACGGGTTGCTGTTGTACATGATCTATGATAGGGATAGAAAATTCTCTAGTTTCTCTCCTGTGCATCTCTGTGTAAAGAGATGCACAGGCACTTCCGTAGCAAGTCTGTTATTTTGAGGGCATTCTATCCTCAAATTGATGGATGAACAGAAGATATGAATTGTAATCTAGAGCATATGCTCCGTATGTACATGGATCTTGTCATGAATGAATGAGATAAATTCTTAGCACTGACAAAATTTACAGTGAAAAACTTGGTGAAAAGCTCCATGAATTTCACATTGTTTATGTTGAAAAATGGACAAGATCTAGTGGTTCTCTCTTCATCGGTAAAGATTAGGAGTCAAAAGAAATAGGTCCTCCTTTGCCAAGCATACGTACTCCTTATCTATGGAGGCAAAGGGCTAGATTCAAGTGGTTTGGTAACAACAAAAGGCATGTGCTGACAAAAGCTCCTCTGCCATCTCCTTTGACATCCATGATAAGGTATTGCTTACCACAAAGAACATTCGGCTGAAGTTGCCTTGGACAACAAAAGTTCTACTGAAGTGAATTGAGCAATTTCCTATCATTGCATGCATCGGGCCAGTGGCATACCGATTGCTACTTCTACTCAGAATGATAATACATGACAGCTTTCATGTGAGTCTATTAGATCCATACACGGAAGAAGGAACCATTGACCATCACCATTCGTTCTTACTACCAATGGAAAACACAAGGTCCTTGAAATAATCATGCAACAAAAGCATTTGATTTTATTGTGGGTTTCTAGAGAATACCTTGTTCATTGTGCTGGTTGTGGACGTCAACATAACTCATGGGAGCCTGAACCTCGCTTTCCCATGGAATTTGTTAACGAGTAGTGGACAATCTTAGCAGCTTGTATAAATGTGTAAATAGTGGAAACCATTCCAGTTAGGTGGCAGTTATGGACCCGAGGAGGTTGTGGATGTCCAACATGGTTTTTGTAAGGACGCTCCACCCTGATGGGGTTAGTTTGCTAGCCGTATTGATGCACAAGTTGCACCTTAGTTCAAAGTGCCATACACGTGTTCATGTGCAGGTGATTTGACTTGTTCATCTTCTTTCCCAATGATGATGCCTCACTATCTAGTTCTCCTGCTTGTTGTTCAAGTCCCAGGACGGTTCATAAAAAGCGGGGAAGAATGTAGCGAGAGGGCTGGTTTGGCCCTCCCTCCTCACAAAAGTAAGGGTTTGTTGACGAGGGCTGGCCTGCAGCTAGCTCCTCGCTGGGTGCCGGCCAATTGGTAGTTGGCCGGCTGAACATCTCCTCGCTGGCGGCCGGTCACATAACCAGCCAGTCACCGGCCGGCCACCTGCTGGCCACCAATCGAGCTGGCCACTAGATTGGCAGCCAGGGAGGCACGAGGCCTTGAGGGTTGAGGCCAGTGGCCTCAAACCATCGTCCTCATCCTATCCTTCTCACCTCACAGGGTGAGCGAGGCAAGGGGAGAGGACAAATAAGATATTTTTTAATAGATGAAAAAAGCCAATTGCATAGAACATTCTAGGCTGTATCGCACGTAAACATTTTATCCCAGGGTGCAAAATTTTAAAATGAAGCTTATTTATTACAGAATTTGAGTTATATTGATGGAAAACTCATTCACAATCAGGATCCTGGGATATTACCCCTTAGTTTGTGTAGGAACTAGAGTCACACCTGTTACATATGAAGAAACAAGTACTTATGTACATATTTTTCTGTCTAAATACATAGATATAACATAGATGTTTTGTAACACTGATACTCTGTTAAATTAGTTAGTATAGGTTCTACGTCGTTAGAAATCAATGATGCGGGGCATTCTCATGACCTTGCCCGCATTAGGAATTCGCCCCACTTTGGGCTGGTCCAGTTAACGGCTACAAGCCGTTGGAATTGTGT
>SZWC01022684.1:4928-18399 GCA_023375785.1 Penium margaritaceum
GAGTGTGTGTGTGTGTGTGTGTGTGTGTGTGTGTGTATGTATGTGTGTGTGTGATTATTTTGGATGTGTGACTGTCTTGCGTGTGCCTGACTGTTTTTCATGTATGTGTTACTGTTTTGTACATGTGTGACTCTTTTACATTTGTATGTGTGACTGGTTTGCATGTGTTCAGAATCGAAGATTATTGACTGAAGACCATAAACCGATGACTATTGAAGACAATTGGAGGCCGCTTTATCGAAGACTTTTGATTTGACACTATTGAGTATTATTAACAGAAGACTATTGCCTTTTTTTTTTCTCTTTCTAGGCAAACCGTGACTCGTTCGTCGTGGTACAAGTAATATGCCGTGGTGTCAGCTTAGTTGCATTGTGCGTAGGTGTCATTTTCACGGGCATTTATGCATCGCACACTCGGCACAACTCTTCGGTGTAAAACAACAGCTGCACGAACCCTCAACAAAGTTGACAAGACGGTCATGCCTTTGTATCGAAAAAGTGAAAGTCATGCAACGACCTCCATCGATGGACGCGCCACGACAATGTTTTGCCTCTTCCACAAGGTACATTGTGCATCAGAGCACTTTTACACATTGTTTGTAAGTAAGATGTGATATAGGGTCGATAGCGCGTGGCGTTGGGGTACACTGGGGAGCTACCCATCTAAAGTGTGTCATTGTACCACGGTTGGGCCGGTGAACCTGTGGAGGATCAACGCAGTCTTGGTTCTTGTAACGGGCTTGTGAAGTCTGCATCCGTAGCGTCGCAATGTTCATCGATGGCCGTGCTTTTTTTTTTTTCTCTTTCTAGGCATGCCGTGACTCGTTCGTCGTGGTACAAGTAATGCGCCGTGGTGTCAGCTTAGTCGCACTGTGCATAGGTGTCATTTTCATGGGCATTTACGCATCACACACTCGCCACAACTCTTCGGTATGGAACAACAGTTGTACGAATCCTCAACAATGTTGAAAGGTAAGCAAGGTAAGGAGGTAAGTGTGATGTACCATCAGTCTTTTCCGTGTGGGGATGATGCAAGGAGACATCATTTCCCAACAACCCATCAGAGGTTGAATTGGAGCTAAATTACTCCATCTTGTACGCACAATATGGGTGACACAGATCCATAACATAGGTGCACACTTAAACGAATACACGAAAAAACAACAGATAGACAGATAACAAGGTAGTGAGGTGAAAATGTAGATAGGTAGATAGGTAGGGAGATAGCTAAAGTTTTTGGTACCGTAGGAGAAATGCTGCCAAAATTTTCTCAAGGTAGCATGCATTACATGCATAACAATAGGGATCTACAGGGGTGAAAAGGTATAGAGGCTGGCAGGTAGAAAGATAGTTAAAGTGATCCAGGTGTAGGGAACATGCTGTCGAAATTTGTTTGGCGTAGCTTGTGTTAGAGTTACACAAACAACAAAGTAGACAGGTAGGAAGGTAGACAGGTAGACATGTAGAGAAGTGCATTAAGTGTTCCAGGTGTCGGAGAAATGCTGTCCAGATGTTTTTGAGGTAGCCTTAATAAAAGGTACACAGGTAACAACGTACACAACTCAAAACTTACACGGGTAAACAGGTAAAGGGTACTAAACATCTGTAGCCATTGGGGAAACATTGTGAAAACATTCTCGAGCTACATAGATAAAAGATGTCGCCGTATGAAAACAGAATTGTTGTCACAGTAGTCCAGCTACATTGCACTTGGTTCCAAAATGCCCACAAGAGTGCCCCACAAAAGGTTGCCAGAAAAATATTTTCTTCACCAAAAATGTCCACATGAATAGCAATGTATTCCTCCAATGGTAGATAGACGCCCAACTAACACGTTCATGTCTTCTATACCATCGCCATTGAGGAATACCTTACTACATTACATTCCTAACCTGGGTACATCATATGCCTTTTTTCCATTCATTGTCTGAGCTCAAACGGCCCAACCATACATTAAACGAAAGACATTTAGATGTAGCAATGAGGACCATGAAAGTGAACTACTTTCTATATACCCGAAAAGAGGAAGAACAGTGATTGAATTCATTCCACATAAATTGTACCACACAATATGTTTATGATGTACACAGAGGCGTTAATTGTACGCTTAGATACACAAATTACATTAGTCCACTGCAAACCAGAATTCCCATTTTTTCCCCCATCTCTCTTTACACCCTTCGTTCATCATGTACATGACCACTTTCCGTTTTTGACCCGGGAACACCACAAAAGGGTGCTCCGTCCGTCCTCAGAAGTCCGACCGGCCGTCCGCAAAGAAAAATTCATGCGGAAGGACCAATCATAAAATCAGAATTTTTTTTCAAGAAAATTGATTGCAATAAGGCAAAAAACCAAGAGGCAGGTGTTTCACGCAAAGTGTGCATAGTGTTACATAGTAACCGAGCAAAAGGATTCATATTAAGATCGCTTAAGAGAGGCTAAATAATTGCCCGCAATCTCGACCACATAATGGAAGGATTGCCATGAGACTGTATCTCGTCCATGGAAGCCAAAACTTGTCCTAAACGGACTGCCGTACTGACACCCGCATTCGTTCAAAAGAATTTCAATTTTTTGCACATGTGTGCTCTTCAATATTGTGCATGGTTTGGGAAAAATCTTCCTAAACTACTCCAAGATATGTGTAATGGGCAAGAACCTCCAGCTCCTACACTTAGGTCGTCGTCGGAAATCCGAGAAATATGCGTTCAGAGCTCGCTCGAGGGGTTTTACCCTCTGCGTCACTCTCGGGTCAATCATCATCAACGACCCTTTGCAAGGAGACTTGAATAATTCAAGTCTCTAGAGGCCCATTTCCGTTTTTACCTCACCCCCTCCTTCTGGGTCCAAAACCAAGGGGTGTTACATCTAACCCGTAAGTTTGCAGGCTATGTGGTAGCTGGATCAACCCTTACGGCTCCGACGAGCAATCCGGTTGCGGATCCAATGGCGGTAAACCAGCCATCCCTACCAATAACCTCGGTGACGACAGCAAAAATGATAGGAGGCATCGGACGATGGGCGTGGATCAACAACGAACTAGCAAACCGTATCTTCAAGCTCGAAGGGATCAACAACCATCTTCTTCATCAACTCTACATCGCAATGGAGGCTCTTCTCAACACAAGTGGATGAGAGGCAGTGCTCGTCGAGAGATATTAACAACTCTCGAGCAAACCCAAGATTTGCCCGGCTCCTCCCGAAGCGTTCGATCCTGCAAATTCCAAGGGACCAACAATTCAGATGCGGGTGACGAGTCTGGGTTGTACTTCACCGCTGGTGGGGTCAACGATGATGAAAACAGACTGACCTCACGGCCGCGATTTTGCGTGGCACGTCATTAAGCTGGTGGTCTGACCTAAAGACCATCCAATGGCAATAGGAGACCAGCAGAGCAGAATCTATGGCTCGCGGTGCCCGTCTCACATCGCCGTCCATAGGCGTTCTACCCTTGGAGCAGATAAACCCGCAGTGACAAGACGCACTAACGCCACCAACCGACTCGAAGGAGTTCTCACGCGCAATGCTCACACGATTGGACAGCTGAATAAGAAGTCTGACGCTTGGTACAAGCTCAAGCATCTCCGTCAGTAGTCCAACCTAGCAGAGTACACTTGGAGATTCCACAAGATCATCACTGGTGTAGATATCCTCCCCCACGAGCTTTGTTTTCAGGATAATAGCAGCCTCAAACGAATCATCCTACGAGCGATTGCCATTTTTGGCATCCAAAACAACTTACCAAGGATGATAAAAACAATAGAAAGGATCGACATTGCCGACTACAATGCTTGGATCCGGGAATCCTACGGATGGCGACCTCCCAACCACAATTGTTTTGGAATCAGAAAAACTTCAGTCGGGGGAGTCCTTGATTCTGATGGAAGTGGACACCATCAACCAGAGATATACGCACACCTGCTACAACTCCTGAAATGTCGGGAGCATTGCTTGCAATTGCCGAAGTAGGCAGCAGGCCAAAAAGAGGGAGAAGTCGCAGAAAATGAGTTGGGAAACGACATAGGGCAGGAGTGAAAGGTGCGACTCTTCTTCGTGAGAAGTGATCTGCGCCGAATGATCACCCATCTAAATTGACTACGATGCCATAAATGGTCTCTGAGATTCCAAAGTTCAACGAGGGGTACAACGACAACCAACCAACGATACTGCAAAAAGTGCAACCCCGAGGTTGCAAAAGTCGTAGAAGGGTACTGGCAGTATTGGATGGAGGAGCTTATCACAGTTTTGTAAGCAATGACATGGTTTACAAGCTAGGTTTGCAGACCAAACGAATGGTCTTTGAAGGAAAACCATCAATAGGAGACCACAAATCTGGAGAACCCAAGAACCACTACGAGATCAAGTAGGATATCTACAAAATGTAACGGTCTGGAGGTTCTGTCCAATGACTGACCACAAAATCATTCTCGGACGACATTTCCTATACCGACACAATATGCAGGTTGACTCGAACAGCGGCGACGTCCACGTGGAAATCAACAATGCCAAGCGATAACTTGCGCGCATGGGACGGGAGATGAAAGCGGAAGTAACAGAGGTGGAAGCAGCAGAGGAAGCCGTTATAGCCAACAAGTGACAATCTGTGTAGCCGATACCACTCAATGTGGCCGAATACTGCATACGGCGAGGACCTCACACATGGCTTGTGCATCTTGAGCAAATGGAGGAAGCAGAAGTGGCGGTAGCTGACTCATCACTCTAATTTTTGTCATCACCCTAATTTTTGTCATCACCCTCATCAACATAAACAAAGTTCGCGATGGTACCCGAAGAATTCGCACCACTCATCCAAAAGTTTCCGGATGTCTTCCCTGACAAACTCCCAAAAACCCTACCGCATCATCGGGACACCGACCATCGCATCAAGCTGAAACCGAGCAGTCCACCCACAATTCGAGGGGCCTATTGGATGAGCTATCACAAACTGACCGAGCTGAAAAAGCAACTTGACGAGATGATCGGTCAGGGGTTCATCCGGCCATCCACGTCACCATACGCCGCAACTGTGTAGTTCGTGAAAAATGAAAATGGCAAAATTAGGATGTGCATGGACTACCGCACATCCTAATACGTCGAGGGCCAACAAGGCCTCAGGTAGGCTGGTGGGATCAGGAGACAGCTGTGGTGCACTGCGTGTAGCCAGGGCGTATGCCACAGAGGGCGGGTTGACCGTCACCATGGACTCAGCGGCATCTCGAGAGAGACCGCGCTCATGAGCAAGCAGTGCCATACCAGTGGCACAGCCAGGGTGAACCTCAGCGAGGCCGCGAGCACTCAGGCCGAGGGCCTTCGTGCCCGGGTCACCGCTGACAATGCTGCACGTGGGGCGAGGGCGGAGACGTCCGCCGGGTGCCCGTGTGTAGGTGTCCGACGGGGTAGGAGCAGCGGGCGCTGCTAACTCACATGCCGGTGTGGACTGCACGGCAGGCGCGCCACTCGAGGCTGGCGTGGCCTCATCATCCGGGGATGGGCCCACGGCAGACGCAGGAATTTCCGCGGCCAGAGATAGGGATGCCGTAGAGGCAGACACGGACACGACACAGGATTAGGCTGATACTCAGACGTAGAAGCAGGCGCAAGATTGGGCAGAGCCTCAGACGCGGAGGCAGGCTCGGACGCAGATACAGACATGGGCGAGGGCGGAGGGTCAGAGGAGCGAGCCACAGATGGGGCGGGACTCGGGGTGCCGGTGAGCACAGCCTCTGGGGACAGCCATTGGGATGTCGGCGACGGAGTGACCGTATTGGCCGAGGGTACTGTGCCAACTGTGACAGGAGCCTCCCCCACACTACGGGGTCTGGCACACCCAGGGGCATGCGTAGCACGTAGAGCATGGATGTGGGTGAGGTCACAGAAGGTGAGATGCTTGAAGAAGAGAGCGTCACGGGACTCCACGATGCGGCAGTGCTCAGGGTCCCAGAACCACCAGGCCTTGGATCGCGGGATGACACCGACGAAGGCGCAGATGCAGCCCTGCGGAGAGAGTTTGCTCCCCTGCTGCTCCGAAGTGAACCAGACGCAGGCAAGGGAGCCCCAGACACGGGCCAGGCGCAGATCCGCACCACGCCCGTACCACAATTCATAGGGCGTGCGGTGACCGGGTAGGGGGCCTTGGGGAATGTGGTTCCAGACCCAGGTCATGTACGCCATGCCTTCGAAGGCAAAGGTCTGAAGGTGGTGGGGAGATTGACACTCGGCCATGACCAGCCAAATGCGGACCGCGATGGCGGCATCGCTCTTCTAACGCAGAATGTAGACCCAACGCATGCGCGTGAAGTCATCAGTCAACGTCAGGACGTAGCGACCGCGGTCCTCCTGAAACTCGATAGGGAGCGGACCCATGAGGTCGGAGTGGACAAGTTCCAAGGGTCGACGAGCCCTGGAGACAGACGTAGGATAGGTCGAGCGCTACATTTTGTCTTCAGCACAAGCCAGGCAGTCGGTCGTGGGCGGCGCCTCAAAGGACGTTACGTCAAGACCGAGAGTAGGCTGAATGCGGATCAGCCTGTCGACAGCCCCTATGTGCACATGACACAGACGGTGATGCAGGAGACGGTGGTCCTTGGGGGATAGAGCACCAGCGAAGAAAACACGAGCAGTGGGAGACGGAGGCAAGGGGGGGCACTTGCAGCAGACCAAGAGATGTGATACAGATTATCGACGATCGTCCCATGGAGGACGGCCTCCTTGGTGTCACGCACAAAGATGCAAGCATCGGCAGCTGTGTGCGTGAAACCCAGGCCCATCTTGGTACAGGCATGGACGGACAGCAGACTGAGTTCCAGATCAGGGACAAAAAGGACGTCGGAGATGTTCACGGGACCAGCAGGCCCGGTGAACTGCACAACCCCAACACCCTGGACAGGGACCTCATGGCTACCTGCAGTGCGAACAGAGCGAACAGTGCCAACAGGATGCAAGACGACGAAGGCGTCACGATGACACGTCATGTGATGTGTAGCACTTAAGTCAACGACCTAGGTGGCATCGGTGACAGGCGTACAAGGGACAACATGGCACTCGGCAACGGAACAAGGTACGGCAACAGGACGCTGAGCGGGGGACACGTCAAGGCAACCAGCGGAGCGTACATGAACAACATGCAGCCAAGACACATCATCAGGTCCGTCACATGTACACGGCGAGGCGTGGGGACCACCAGAGACATCATCACGCAACAACACAGACACTCCACAGGCAGTAGGACCCCTCGACTAAGTCAACTCACGCGCACCTCCCTGAGATGAGCGCAGGGCGAGAAGCTGGTGCAGCTCGACGATCGTCTTGTCCCGTTCGGCGAGTGCCTGGTCGCGAGGATCCGCGGAGGAACTCCTATAGCGGCGGACTCCTCTGGGACGGCCGCAGTAGTGGCGGCTAAGCGAGCGGTGGCATCGGACGTCTGGCGCATGCGCGCCTCATGCGCCTATTGCAGTCCACGCGTGACCTTGGCCCAGTCCAAAGGGTGGCCTGTCAGGCGAGTGTTGTCAGGATAGCGATGGTCACCCCCGCAGTTGAAGCACACGAGCCGGCGGCCCGTCATGTTGCCGGAGCCGCTGCTCCCACCGCTGGTGCTATTGCCACCGTCGCGAGGGTCCGACTCAAACCACTTGCGTGGCTTGATCGTCGGCAGAGCGACGGCTGAAGCCACGATGGGGCCGGGCATAGAGGAGGTAGCCCCCTTACCAAGGCGCGCCTGCAGAGCCAGCTCCTCAAAGCTCAGAGGGTGGCGAGATGTGCTCGGGCCAGCGTCGGCGCTGGAGCTCGTGCCTTGGAGGACGGCATTGGCCTCACACACCCGGCGGCACGCCTCCAGGTGGATGAGGCACGCACGCAGTCTCTCTTCCTAGCCCTCCTCGCCAGAGTCGGAGAGGTTCTCTGCAACCTTATTAGCATTACCGCCGTGGGCAAGGTGGTCCTCGCTCGGGTTAGCGGACGGATGCTGCTGCCGCTGAGGCAGTAAGCCCTTGATCAGATCCTGCCGCTCAACGACCTACTTCGTCAAAGCATTGCGGCTCTCAGCCTGCTGGTCAGCCAGCGCGCTCACCTGGCACACCAACGTCGCCGGGCTCGGCGGGCGCTACTGCTGTTGTTGTTGCGGCTGCTGCTGCTGCCGCTATTGCTGCTGTTGTTACTACTACTACTACTGTTACTGTTGCTGTTGCTACAGAAGCAGGTACTACTACGGCAGTAGCTGCTGCTGCTGATGATGCTGCTACTGCTTCAACAGCCGCTGTGGTGACGATGGCGGAGCCCGGCGTTGGCCGATAATGGAACTGCCATCAGCAGCTGCGTCGGTGGCAGCGCTGGCGGGGGTTTGCTTCGGCATGACGACCGGTTGCTTCCCCCACTTTCTTTCGCCGCGGAACGCTGCCGCGGAACACTGCCACGGAACACCACCGCAGAGCGGTGTTGCGGAACACCGCCGCGGGACAAATCCGTCGCGGAACACTTCCGCGGAGCACCACCGCGGAATACCGCCGCGGAATGCCGCCGCAGGACACCGTCGCAGAACGGCTACCACGGCTGCTCCGCGGTGGTTGTAGAACGTTCTGACCGCGGATCAGCCGCGGAACTGCTCCCGACGTGCGACCGCGGAACTCGGTGGATCGAAGCCGGCGTGTTCCGGAACCGCCACGGAGCTGCCGCGGTGGGATGTCGCGGATCCGCGAAAATCACCGCGGATCTGGCGCGGCACTGTCACTGCGAGGAGGTGCACTCCGGAACGCCGCGTGCCACCGCGGCACCTCTCGGCGTGTTCCATTGCAACCGCACAGTTGTCGCATCTGCTGTGGAGACCTCGCCGCCGCGGAACACCGCGGATGTTGTGCGGAGCGACTTCCGTTGTCTCGGAACAGCCGCGGAACATGCGCGGAGTTCTTACAAAAATGGTGGAAATGGTGGTGGGTCCTCCTAGGACCTCCCGCCGAGGTCGTGGGTACTGCTGCTCCTACGACTCCAGGCAACGGCTGCGGTTGCTCACTGCTACTGCGGTTGCTCCGCCTCTGCTACGCAGCTGTGCGAGCACTGGGTTGGCTCTAATACCATGTGAGACAGCTTCCTAGCACTACTGTCGCTGGCGTAGCAGTACAAGCCGGCCAGCTAACTCACTAGCACACACAGGTGGAGGTGAGAACAGCAAGGGGTTGGCTAGGGACACAAGTGCAAGTGTCAGAAGCTGCAAATATTGAATTGTGCAGAGAGAGATGACAACTGAGGCTTGAACAGCCTAAACAGTGTCACAGCCCTAGTGGATTTGCACACATGCGGTGCGCTAGGGCGCTATCTTCAAGCTGGACAAGACAGTGGCAAAAACACAGTTTTGATCATAACTCCTTGTAGACACGTCAGAGCGATGAGCCGCTTGAACCGGAATGGCCGCATCGACGAGATCTATGACCTGATAGGATGCACACCTATGTGCTGTCCCACAGCACGAATCTAAATGATACGAAAGTCTTCTGGGCACCTGTCGCCGCCGGCCGCTGGTCTTCTGCCACCGTCGTCAGTCTAAGGGATCTGCACGTGAATGGACAAAAGCCGAGGGGTCACCGTAAGCCGTGTACGACACACACAACAACAAGAGGTTGCGCGACTCAAACTCCCCGACATTATGCATGTTCATCCGGTGTTCCATACTAGTAGGCTCGGGCACTATTGAGACCCGGGAGAGAACCTTCCCGTTCGGGATGTATCTCCCCCTCCTTCTATAAAGGTGGTCAAAGACAAAGAGTACATCATCGAGGACATCCTCGGCCATCAATGACGTGGAAAAATATAATATCTTGTCAAGTGGCACGGCTACGACGCCGCATAACAGATGGGAACCCTACGACGACGCCAGATACCTCAATCACCTGATCAACGAATGTTACCGTCGTCACTAGGCCAAAACTCTACGCGCGCCAGGACGTCGCGGCTAAAATGGGGGAAGTGTTACATACCAGACGTACATGAGTCCCTTATCTTTTCGATTGGACACTTCTGCCATCACACAAACACGCCACCGCGCGGTGAGGGCAATTCGGCTTTACACCGTCGCCCTCCGACAAACCTTCTCGCATATTCTGAAAACTTTGACCACTTTTGAGAACCTACGACAGACGTATCACGACCTTTTGGTCGACTTCTCGACACATCGAGACATATCTAGATTTATAAAGATGCTTCTTGCATCTTCGGCGTCGATCCTGGAATCCCTCCTATTTCTCAGCGTGGCTTCTTGAGTCCGACCAGTCACGTTGCAAATCCACACACGTTGCTCAATGATCGACCTAACGACCCTGACTATACCTCATTCGTAACTCGACACTTGTATATACATGTTCGATTACTTCGACACTTGTCATGGAAGTACACTTACCAATAAATATAAATTTCTCAAGTATCCCAAATTCTCAATCCTTTTCTGCCTCGCAGCCTGTACCTGTTCACCATCTACGCTGGGTTTGGCATATCATGAGTCACCTACATTCCATTGTGCGTAGTTGGGATGGGCCTGCGTCCCGCTTCCGGAGCGTATAATCAAAATCATTTTTAATGCGTTGGTTCAGGACCCGAATCGAGGGAGGGGAGGTTGTGCGCCGCGCGACGAGTTCGGCCGAGGGTGTGGACGCAAGCTGGGATCGGGGAGCTTGGCAACCCCACGCCACCACTTGCACCAGTCAGTCGGCTTCACAGCCGTAGCGTCGAGATCTAGCTGCCCCTGCCCCTTCTCGAACCATGATGTGGTCTTTTTCTGTGAGAGGCGTTTTTGCCTCGTCCAGCGATCAACTCTTCTACCTCATTCCTAACGGCTGCTTCGACAACAGCTCCCTCGCACGCGATGGTCTTGTTGGGAACAAACGGCCTAGAGATATTCTTTCACTGCCAGCCGTTACTTTTTTTCTCGTTACAGGTCCAATCCGTTGCGTTCCGTTCACTTGATCGCCGTCGTTTTCTTTGGTGTTATCGGTGCCTCACCATGTCAGTTCCCTATGCAAGCAACAGCGGGCCAGGTGGGCCCCAAGGATAGGTCTTTCGCTACCTTTTATGCGGCTGGCGCAGCTACAGAAGAATAGAACGGAAAGGTGTTCAAAGATACTTGTTGCAGAGCATGACAGTTTTCTCTTCACTCTCAACCAGAGTGAAGAGTCTCTGGCCAAAAACACCTAGCACTTCTCCTCTCGACTCGTATTGTATCTAGCCCGGAGGTGCACTAAACTAGAGGTCACCATGACAAGAGCCTCTTTGCCCTCGCGATCCCTGCTGGCCGGCTGGATTCTTCTGGGAGTTCTGGCAGTCCTTCCCAGAACCTTTGGGCAATCGCCTAGCGATATGGCGGCACTTCTCGCGTTCAAAGATGGCATCATCAGCGACCCGGACAATGTGACAGAGACCTGGAACAGGACAGACCCTGACGCGCCATGCTCATGGACTGGAGTACATTGCTGGCAGGGGAGGGTTACCCGCCTGGAGCTGCCCGGGTCCTTCATTGAAGGCCCACTAGGCACGAGCCTTTTCACCCTTCCCAGACTGCGAGTCCTTGACCTGCGAGAAAATGCCCTGACTGGCAGCATCCGCTCAGAGATTAAAAACCTTCTCAGGCTGACCGAACTCAATCTTTCCTACAACAGGCTTGAGGGAGCCCTCACCTCTTACATGGCGGACTTGCTTTCGCTGGTGAAGTTGGATTTGGGCGCCAACAACTTCGCAGGAGTAGNAGCTGACATTAGATCAAAACGATTTTGAAGGCAGCCTACCTGCAACTTCTGGCTTCCGTTCGGGGCAGAAGGGTTACTTATCCCCATTCACCACCACCCTCAGGGAGCTCTCACTTCAGGGCAATAGATTCTCTGGCAGCCTACCCACGGCCCTCGGAAATCTGTACAAGCTAAGAGGCCTTTACTTGGGATTCAACAAGTTCACAGGCAGCATTCCGGCAGACTTGGGTAGGTTACGAGCCCTGACCTGCCTGGACCTCAGTTTCAACAACTTGCAAGGCGCACTGCACCCAGAACTAGGAAATCTCCAAGTTCTGAAAGCCTTGCGCGTTGGACGGAACAATATCAACAATATCCCGCCATCGATTTTCTTTTCCCCAATGGCCAACAGCCTGGAGATTGTCGACTTTCAAAGGAATGGGCTGAATGCGCAACTGCACCTTTTTGCACGCTTCACAAGTCTTCAAGAGCTTGTTCTCGCCTTCAACAACTTCCCCGGGAACATTCCTGCAAGCTTCGCCCGTCTGACAGACCTTGTTCATCTGGACCTCAGCTACAACAATTTGTCCGGTTCCATTCCTCCTGGAGTCGTGAGGCTTCCATTCCTCTCGTCACTTTCCCTCTCTGGAAACTCTCTCACGGGCACCATCCCTGTCAATTGCACCAACAGCCCTGACTTGAGCATCCTAGCCGTCGGGGGAAATCAACTCTCTGGTGGATTCCCCGGCTCCCTTCTGGAGTGCAAAAACCTTGCATCCATCGGCCTTTCCAATAACAACCTCTCTGGCCCTCTTCCTGATAACTGGACAGCGGCTTTCGAGGACATCTCAGTTGATCTCTCCGTGTCCGGCAACAAGTTCACAGGGCGAATTCCCGAAAGCCTGGCTTCTCATACTAGTTTGACGTCATTGGATCTGTCTCGGAATCTCTTTTCAGGTGCGATCCCGCCAACAGTGAATGTCAGCGGGAACTTAGAGGAGTTCAATGTTGCTTTCAACCAGCTGAAAGGTCCCATTCCAGCAGGAGTGAAAGAAGCTGGCAGGCTTGCATTCGAAGGTAATCCAGGCCTATGTGGTGTTCCACTGGCAACTGAGTGTGTGCTAGGACCATAGTACCAAAACTCATCTTTTGTGACGGAGCCACAGCCAAAGCCATGCGCTTACGCTCGGCAAGTACATGCACTAAATGCTGAGTGAGCTACAACAACTCTCCATGGTCTCAAGTAGTCCCTTGTTGAGATTCCGAAGGCCTCCAGGCCATATTTTGTAGAATGTGATGTACAAAAGTGAGTGAATGCCACGAGTACCAATGGATGGATGGATGGTGGTTGGGAATTCATGGAGTCATTTAATCTTGTTTGTGCGTATTCACATGGACCTCCATTGTTAAGGCTGTCAATCCACCATCACCCACAGACAAAACAACCAAGTTGGTGCTCTTGGGTAAACCGTCATGAACGCAGGCTGACACCAGCACACAGGTCAGCAATCATCAGTATGACCACTGCCAGGGTGCTGGGACTTATTCTTGGCTTGTAAGGACTCCCAATCTTGAAGTATCCATTTTCACAATTGGGCACTCTCCATCCTTCTCACTTCTCTACGTTTCTGCAGTAAACAGCAACTGGACCTTGGCTGGGAATGAACCTCAACCCATCACTTGCAAGAGATCTAAGGGCACAAGAGAGGGGCTTTGTCAAAAATTGGAAATCGAATATAGCTTCAAGGGAACCCATTGAGCCTCGCCAT
>SZWC01022689.1:0-20777 GCA_023375785.1 Penium margaritaceum
CACACACACACACACACACACACACACACACACACACACACACACTCACACACACAATATCCATCCCTCTTTCTCTGTCTTTCCTATCTTCACTGTCTCCCTATCTTCCTCTCATTTTACTGTACCACATGACTCCTCTGATTGTGAACATCGCCCATGCTGCCGTTCCTTCTTTCTAAACCTTCTTATTTCCTGCATTAACATGGTAATCCATAAAGTGAACTTTAGTATGGAGCATTTTATACAGACAGAAATGGTTATCATCCAAGCTAGCTTTTCAGTTGTTTTCCAATCAAGTATGGAATCCATGTATCCTTTTCAAATTTCAGAGGCATGGTTATGACCAATGTTATAATTTCAGGTATATTAAACTTATCATCAAGTTTCAACACAGAGCAGAAAGGAAATAGAATATGGTAGAACCTTTGTAGGGTGTCACGACGGAGCAACTAGGACTCTACAAGGGGACAACTAGGGTGCAACGAGGGTGCAGCTAGGTTGTAAATAGGGTGTATCAGACTGAAGCTATGGTAGGTGTAATCAGGATGCAACTATGGTGTAAGTAAGTTTGTAACTATGGTGTTACTAGGAAATAACTAGTGAATAACAAGGGCACAACTAGGATGAAATTAGGGGCCAACTAGGGCTCAACTTGAGTGTAACAAGGGTGCAACTAGGGTACAACTAGGGTTCATCTAGGACAAACCTAGATGCAAATAGGGCACAATAATAATCTAATTGGGGTAAAATAGGGTGCAAAAAGGGTGCAACGACAAAGCTACTAGGATGCAAAAAGGACACTAAGGTGTAACTAGTATGTAACTGGAACAAAACTGGGCCGCAACTAGGGAGTGACTAGATTGCAACTAGGACATAGCTAGGCCGCAACTTAGACACATCTTGGGTGCAAGTCGGGTGCAACCAGGGCGTAACAAAGATGCAACTAGGATGAAACTAGGATGCAACTAGGGTGTATCTAGGATGCAATTAGGGAAAACTAGGGTGTAACTAGGTTTTAAGTATGATACAACCAGGGTACAACTAGGGCATAACTAGGGTGTGACTAGGGCATAGCTGGGGTTTAACTAGGGTGTAACGAGGGAACAACAAGGGCGCAAATAGGATGCAACTAGGGTGCAACAAGGGTACAACTAGACGTGAATAGGACGTGGTTAGGGAACAAGGAGGATACAAATAGGGGGTAACTAGTGTGTAGCAGGGGTACAATTAAGCAAGAGCTTACGCGGAACTAGGGTAAAACTAGGGTGCAACCAAGGCAGAAGTAGGATGCAAGAATGGGGTCACTAGAGTACAAATCGGGCACAACTCGACGCTTTGAGGGCTCAACTTGGGCACAACTAGGGCACAACTAGGGCTTAACAAGGGCGGAACTAGTATAAAAAAATGGTACAACAAGGGTATAACTAGGGGATAACTAGGTCACAACAAGGACGTAACTAGGGCATGACTGAGACACAACTAAGATATGAGGGTGTAACTTGGGCTCAATAGAGATACTGTTAGGGACAACTAGAACGGAACCAGGTTACAACTCGAGGATAACTGGGGTGCAACTCGAGCGCATCTAGGGAACAACTTGGGTGCAACTACGGTGTAAAGAGGTATAACTTGGGTAAGCATAGGGTGTGAATAAGGTACAACAAGGGAGCAACTAGGGGATAACTGGGATAAGGCCAGAACTAAGGTGCAACTAGAGTGCAGTACGAGTGCAGCTAGGGACCAATTAAGGTGCAACAACGATGCAATAACTATCCTATAAATAGGAGGCAATTAGGGTGTAACAAGGGCAAAAATAGGAAGTTATTTGGGCACAACTACGACATGACAAGGCCACAACTACGGTGCAACTAGGATGCAACTAAGGATGAACTAGGATGCATCCAAGGCAAAGTCAGGAAACGGCTATGACACAGCTAAGGACGTAAACATGGAGAAGATATGGCATAAATAGGATGCAACTAGAGTGCTACTCGGTCCATTTGTGGCACAACTAGGAAGCAACTAGGGATGAACTAGGGAGAAACCACGAGAAAACTAGGGTTCACTTAGGGCACAACTAGGATACAACTACAGTGCTAGGGAAAAGCTAGGGGCCAAGAAGGGTGCATCTAGGGCACAATGAAGGCATAAATTGGATGCAACTAAGGTGAAAAGAGGTCATAACTAGGGTACAACCAAGGGACAACAAGGGCACAACTGGGATGTAACTAGGACATGATTAAGGGTACAACTAGGGTGTAACTAGCATGTATTTAGGGTTTATATAGTGTGTAAATAGTGTGAAAACAAGGCTCATCTATGAAATAACTCTTGCGCAAGTAGGGTGCAGCTACATCAAAACTATGGCGTAACTAAGGTGAAACAATGTTGTAACCAGGGAACAACTTGTGTCCAACTAGTGGAGATTTAGGTTGAAACTTTGGCACAATTAAGGTACAACAAGGATGCTACTAGGATGTAACTAGGGCACAAGTATGGTGTAACAAGGATTCAACTAGGCAAGAACTTAGAAGCAACGAGGACACATCTAACGCAGAACTAGGGCGCAAGTAGGGTGCAACTAAGGTACAACTAGGGTGTACCAAAGTTGCAACTAGAGTACAACTAAGTTGAAACTAGGATGCATCTAGGGCAAAACTAGGACGCACCTAGGGTGTAACCAGGCTGTAACTATGGCACAAGTAGGGTGAAAATAGAGCACAACTAGGGTGTAACTAAGGTGCAACAAGGGTGCATGAAGATCCAACAAGGGTGCAAGTAGGGCGTAACTAGGACTACATACAGTGTAAGTGAGGCACACTTAGGGTGAAATTCATGTCCAACTGGGGTGAAAATAGGATGCAACTGGTGCACAACCAGGGTGTACCTAGGGCGTACGTAGAGTGCAACAAGGGGGCAAATAGGAGCCAAGTAGGATGCAAGCAGGGGCCAACCAGGGCACAACTAGGACACAAGGAGATTGTAATAAGGATGTTATTCGGATACAACTAGGGGGAAACTGGGTTGCAACAAGGGCACAAATAGGGACGAATCAGGTTACAACTAAGGCAAAAGAAGGATGTAACTAGGGGGTGACTAGGGTGCAACTACAGCATAGCTAGCGCGTTACTAGAGCACAACTACGGTGTAACTAAGGCGTAGTTAGGGTGCAACAAGGATCCAGGTAGGAAACAACTAGAGGCCATCTAGGGGGTGACTAAAGCAAGCGTAGGACACAACTAGGATGCAACTTAGACGCATCTGGGGTTCAATCATGGCACAACTACGGTGCACCTTCGGCACAACTAGGACGCAAGCAGGGTACAAATGAATATATGATTACGTTCCAATTAGGGTACAGCTAGGGAGATACGATGAATCATCTATCTTGTAACCCTTTTGTAGATAATTTTTTAAAGATAATTCTTCTTAAATTTGATAGCATTAAGTTTTTGATGAATACACTATGATACTTGTGTTTTGACATTTTAATTTATAAAGACATGAAGAAAACACATCAATTGAATTCATGCCTTTATTTTTAATTTGTAAATTATTGTATTATTTGAATATGTTATTTTGTGGCATGGTTTCATATTCTGCTAAGGAAAAACACTCTTATACATTTAGTTCATGTTAGGTCCGACTTTTCGGTGTCAACAAAGACCAAGCCACTTGTTACTGTGATTAGGGGTGGTAGACACATTTACCATTTGATATGGATGGTTCTTCTTCATTTCTACATATCTTCCTATATCTTGCTTGCACGTTCCATGTGTGGAGTGTGCAAGCATGGTTTCTAGTAGCAACAGTTTTGTACAAGCAGGATTCGATTGCACATGTGGTGGCCTTAGGGTGAGAGGTGGGGATACGTGAAACTGTATATGGCAATCATACGTGCGTTGTATGGTCAATGAGGTGAATTCGTGCACCACTGAACAGGGCATTGTGGAGGTTCATGGACATAGAACAAGCATTTGTGTAATGTGGAGATTCGTGGATCGTGTTTTGTTTCTTTGAAACGAGGTGATATGTCTACTTATTTCCTGTTTTTTTGTTCCAAGCATGAACGGGTCCAAGATAGCCAAAGGAGAAACATCTCTTTCAGCCATCTGATTGGGGTCCACGACAGCAAGACTAAATCATGTGATGTTTTAGCTAGGAATGAGAGGCGCCATATTGCTCGAACCCACAAGGTTATGGTAAATGTATATACGCCATACATGCGTAATGTGTATATTCACGGGATTATGTTTATGTTCTCTGGTGTCTAGAAAAAAATGACAAGTTGTAAAATACCTGTACAAGTTTGAATCATGTATGTTTGTGTGCAACAATTGCTGATGCTGGTTGTAGACATTGTTTGTAACTGATCGGTTTGTTCAGTGTTCCTCCCCACTCTGTAAAACCACCATCTTCTACGGGTAGTGCATTCGCTGGTTTACTCAAACATGTCTGGGTATAATTACTAAACTATTTTATTGTTCACAGATTTGCTTGAGAATGTTTGAGGAAGCAGTGCTGTGCATTTGTTCAAATCTTGAACGATGTACCATCTTCATCCAGTTTCGTCCCTCGCAACAGATATCCTATGCACTATCAACCATCTAGGAAAGGGGGTGAAGTGAGTGATGCCCCCTCACCTCCTCTCCTTAGCAGATATTGTAGAAGGCGATTCTACAGTTGAATGTATGTTTGAAGTATTAAATCGATACCTGAGATGCACACTAGCTAGCAAAGACAAACTGACGGTATTGGCAGTAATTACCACCTCCACTTACAAGGGAAGGCTTGATTTGGTCACATGTCAGACATGTTTTAATGTTTAACCAGCCAGCGTTTGGGATGTGAGCCAGACTGGGAACCTAACGTGTTCAAGAGATTAATGGATGATGTGGTCAGTCTCGTATTTTAAAAGTGCAACTCCATTACCGTAGCTTCAACCCACTTTCCCAAAAAATAAGACTAGTAAGAAAACAAAAAAAATGAGGGAAGATAATTAAAACATGAATTCAAAATCAGAACTATTACATTAATTCTCTTCCACAACATGCCCAAGTCCATTTACCTACATGCGAGCTTCGATGCCTGAAATAGAAGGCTGAGATCAAATAACCTCAGGGACTTTGCTTAGCATGGACGTCATCTTGTTGCAATGTGACCTATCACGGAATACTAAATTTAGGAAGGATTAAATTCACTGGAAAAAAAAACATTGACTAAACTAGACCCCTTCTAAAAATTTGAGAAACAAATCATTCACAATTCTCCTGATACGATATCCTTGGTTGCACGCATGTGCCTACATGTAATAGGCCTGGTAACATTGCCATTTTTAGCTTGTAATAGATTCGTGTTTGATTGGTCTGCGCCAATTTTTGTCTATGCAAACTATGTTTTTTATCAATAGTCACTTGTATTAGCAGCCCTTTTAGAGGTGTCCAACAAAAGAGATAATTGGGAATGGTGTACTAGTGGTTCACCAAAATCATCGAGGGCTGAGAATTCCATTGATACAAAGCCAAAACATGCTTTCTAACCTGATGGGTGTAGAATCTTTCGTGGGTCGGCTAGCCTTCCACCATCCGGGCTAAGCCAATACAAGAGGGGCAAGCCAACCTAACAACAAATTCTACTCTGAGTCGTTACGGACCATCATGAAGAAGCCTTCTTATGATCATGCGTAAGGGGAGCCTCCCTCCTGTTATTGGAGGACGAGCTTCCCCCATTTGTGATGGCTTAACTACGAAGTCAGGAGGCCAACTGACTTGCAACAAATTCTGTAGTCATCGATTTTACGAGAAATACTTTGTCGCTTTGCACATGTATCAAATGCTTCAATAAATTATATGTATGCCAGTAAGAGATTGTTTTGTTTCCCTATGCATTTGGACACGTTCACCTCAAATGGTTTCTAAACTAAGCATTCATGTTTTGTATTATACCTATAATTGAGATAGTTTGGCGTCGTCCTTCACAAAGCCGTTACAAATGCAAACACATAGCATTGCCATCAAGAATTACAGCTCTCTCCTATGATTGGGGTGGCTTTCCAACCAATCCAAGGGAGCAAGCATCCTCACAATAGTCGACCTATAAAGTGGTCATCACCAAATCCACGTATCTGAGAAGGGTTTTGATCAGACAACAGTGTATTCTCTATAGGCACTTCAAGTTCACTGTTGTACCATTCACACTTGTGAATACCCTTGCAAGTATTATGATATGAATAAAAGACACTTCATTGTTGGATCCGAATCAAAGTGTCCTTGTCTACATCAAAAACATCCTCATGGATGGCCGCACACTATAGGAGCAAAATGGAAGCCTATTAAAAGTCATCTAGATTTTATCATGAAAGAACCCTTACATAATAACCTCAAAGTGATACTTTTGTCGGTGTTCTTTTGTTTTCTACACTTAACATTGGTGGCGGATGTGCCACACTGAAAATAAAAATTAGTGTGTAATGAAAGATTGGCCAATGCCCACTAACTTTTGGCATGCCCGGGTGTTTTTTGGAGTTCTATAATTACATGGTTAGTGTGTATTTTATTATGCCAAAGTGATAATTCTTGTTTCTGATCTGACATGGAAAACCACTAAGGGGAATTTGGGAGACAGTAATAAAGTGTGTATACATCAGAAAGATTATATCATAAAGTGGAAAACATGTCAGTAGACTATGTCATGGCCACCGATGTCTCCCATCATGTGATCGGCACCATTCTCCTCCAAAACAACAATGATGGAGACCGCGTACATACATTAAAAACATGGTGATGCTACTTGGAATTTCAGCAACTCATCATCTGCACTGCCCACCACGCCCTTGAACACGTGAAGACTGAGCAGAATTCAATCCATTAATAAACTTATTAATGGAGTTCCTCAATTCCAACTTTGATAGCAACAGGAAATACTGGCCTAGGCCAGCAACTACGTAAGGTGTTCTTAGTTGTTGACCAAACATGATGGCCAAGTGCAACACGCAACACATGGAGAGAGAATCCCATCCTGAGAAACTGTCTAGAAGGAGTTTCAGACATTTTTGTCGCTGGGAAAAAGGAGATTTATGGCTTGAGTCTTCATAAGGGTGGCATCAATCCATTCTCTTATCCATTATACCATCAAGTGAATCATCTTGAAGGATGTTGTTGGAGAACTACAATGACAATGATTTTTATTCAACTGCCAATGTGAAAGTACTTGTTTTCTTCAACCGCTACTAGAACCAAAGTTTTGTGTTATGAAATTTCCATTGACTTTGTGATGGGTATACTTGTAACGCCAAAAGAACAACAATGGAACAACAATGCAATTAAACGTGATAACAATGTGTTTGATGCGATCCTTACGGTGGTTTGGTGCTGTTCTAAAACATTACATGACATCCCAACAATAATTATGATGACCACCAAGGGAATAACACATCCAAGTCCTTAATGTACCAGTGTAATATAATCCATTTGCATGTAACTTGCTGGCTTTCAAATTTTTCATTTTCAACTCCTGCCATTGGAGTGACTTCATGACTACAGTGAAATAAATAATTTTGATGACACCGTACTCCGCATACTGAAAACCAACTTGTAATATTGGTGGGGCAGCTGGAAACATTTATCGTGTAGATGTTGTGGCCAAGGACAAGTTGCTATGATTTCGAATACCTCCAGGGCTGTAGCAAGTTCCAAGCCGCTCGTGAACTATGCCCAATAGCTCCCGCCTTCGTGGTTCGGCGCAACTCGATAACTTGGGTCAATGCTATTAGATCTCATGTTGGAATACTTGAAAACAACCGTTAGTGCCATCTCATGAAAGGAAAGTTATGAGGGATGCGGTGTGTGAGCGGAATCCAAACCACAACCTCCATATCATTATATTTTGAAAGGAGCTAGTGGTGGCGCTGTTGGTAACATTGCCAATCGGCAACTGACGTCGAATTTCATCAGAAATTAATCTTTCCATCATGGCTGGAAGTCGACGTAAACCCCTCATGCGGCTTGGCCTGACAACAGATTAATTTGCATGAGGGAATGTGGCGTGCTAAAGGTTGGATGTCTCGGGGATGTTGTGGCCACTTGGTTTATGCAGCAAGTGCACTAGTAGCCGCACGATGGAAGCAAGAGAATCTCGCAGTCACGATGAATGGAAATTTACTTCCAGCTTGTACATATTCCATCCAAACCCACAATGATTTCCCTTGACAACCCCCAGCCCAAACCACTTTGCACACGCTTGTCCAAATAGCCCTCACCCGCCACCTACGCGGGTGTAAAGGTCCTAGGACTGAACCAACACATTAATTTTTATTCTACCCTTGGCAAGATGCGCCTCAACAAGTAGCTTGCAAAGTCCTCGTAGGTATTTGTGAGTGTGCCAAAACCTATCCAAGGAATCACGGGTGGAATCGAAAGCCCCCCCCCCCCCTTTCAAGTGATTTCTCCCATTAATCCGTTGAAATGGCATTACTCCCAACGTCTTGGAAATGTCTTGTGTACGGAAAACTGTAGAATCAAACCGAATCCATGTAGGACATTTACACAATATCATAATAGATAAATGTTTAGAATAAATCTTCTCACAAGTTGATGATGTTGAATAGCTTCACACAAAAAAACTAGCATAATTGATCATGTACATATTTGTTATGAACTCGGCACTTGATGGGCCACGGAGCGACAAGCTTTGATAGGCTCGTGACGTGTTTCTGGCGATTTATAGCTATCCGTAAGTTTGGGACGAACACGAGTCAAGTTTCGAATTGAGAAAATGCAAGAATCATGGAATCACGGTGTGAATTTGTGTTGATTGTTGTACATCCCCGCTTGCATACAAAATACAAAAACAACGACAAATCAAAAGACAAATAGGTGAAACTGTACGATGGAAATAAAAAGCAAAGCATTGATTCACCCCCTGGGGCCAATGCGTTAGTCTTGAGCGACTATCGTCAGACCTTCATTGCTCCTAGCCTATCTGCATCCACTTGTGAAAGCCTTATAGCCAATCTGTCAACCCCCAAAACTGTCGCCACCATTACTAAGTTTTCCCTCCTTTCAAGCCAGCCTTACCAGCTATCCTGCATCTACTCAAGCTATAGACACAACCAATCCAGTCCGAGTGGAGGCTTTGAGTAGGGTAATGAGGAAGTGTCCTAGGGCCTATGCTATCCACAAGTGCATGAAGCGTAGGTTCATCATGGGGAGGGCTGGGAGGATTGACAATGCATGTGTCCACCACATGCGGGATTGTTGTCGGCTCCGTGGACTAACCAGCCACAGATACAAAGGCCCAGTCGTCCCAGGGGAGAGCATGAGAAGAAGGTGGGTCTTATATGGACAGCGAAATGAAGAGGGCGTGGAGGGACTCCTATGACAGCAACATCTTTATACGAGCCCTTTGAACACGTACCATGTACATAGCTTAGGGTGCCCACCTTCCATAAAAGAATATGACTGACTCTCTACAAGCAAGATGAAATTGTGCGGGCTATGATGCGCTTGGCGTTGGGAGCAACGGTACACGTCGTGGGCTTCATTTCATGGCTAAGCAAGAGAATAGTTTGATTCTACCATTTCACTGATGAAGTAATCATCCGTGTCTCACGTCAAAGAAGAGGGGGGGATTTGGCGGTTATTGCATCATATCAATATTGCATTGACTACGTGTGGCGAAATTTGTTGTAATCTTTGCTCCACGCGCTGCAGACTGGCCCATTGATTCAAGATGCAACTTCGTGATTCCCAAACTCGGCCCTAACGACATGCATTGTACTAGCCCCGATCCGAAGCTCTGATTTGCTTTTGATTTTTTTCGGCACCCTCAAATCACCACTCAAAGTAGACATTGTCTTTGATTTTGCGCGTAAATGTCACAAGTTGGAATGAGCAGTAAAAGTTGACGTTTGGTTGCCGGATACTCGCTTATTAATCCCTTATTACCTGGAAGACTTCCTTGATTTGAAGAAACTCATGATACCCGCCTTCAGAGAGGTTATGCCGACGATGTAGTGAGATGTTGGTTTGACTGTTTGTATTTGAAAGTGTGTAAAAAAGGTCTTAATGTGCATGGAGGCCATAAGTGCCGGATGACGCCACACATTTCATCAAAAAGGATTGGAGACGTAATTGCCTCCATTAACACCCAGACGGTACACGTATGAACAAAAACCCTCCAGATGTTCATCTTTTGGCCTCCCAGATGTTCGGAGCAATGCTATATCGACATACAATGAGCGGCAGTCCGTGTAAAATCAGCGCCGATCTCTGATTTCAACCAAGCCATTTACAAAGGAAGATGGCGCAATTATGGGACTCACGACCGCTCGCAGATGGACTCACCGCAGCACGTTCCGCTTGCTCAGAGCAGGCGACCATGAAATGAAAAGCAAAAGCAAAGCATTGGATCTGCACCACCATCCGCCCAACAAGGGAGCAGAGCACGAAGGGTAGAGTTTTTGTAACCCAAAAGCCAGAAGAAAAAATGAACGAAGTTCTACCTGATTTCGTCCGACGATGTATTCCGACCAGTTTTAGAATGAGCCCCCCGTACCAATTCCGCATCAATAGTTTTGACGTAGCAAACTCCTCGCACGAACTGACGAGTTGCGTTTCTGCCGGAGGTCTGGTCGGACCGCTTTTGGCCAGGTGACCCATTTTAAATGGCTATGCAACTACTGTCAGAATTCCCACCGTTGTAGGTTACAACGGTCAAAAGATCCTTGCCAGGAGGCCTTTTGATGATAGAACATGAAATTCATCCATTCACAAGTCCCTCGTACTACTGTGACCGATTGTAGATGAAGGGTTTTAAAAGGAAAGGGAAAACAATTGGAGGAAATGCACGCTGAAGATTCAACAATGTCTGCGTGTTTGAATTTTTGTCTGGAATTTCAAACTTCATCCACCTCCAGTGCAGTCTCTCGAGTCGTGAGAGAAATCGAGAGCAAGCGCGAATCGACTGACCTTGTCACCCCCGTTACGGGTTCAACACCCCCATCGCCCCAATTTCCTACACCTGTGGCCTCGATATTGGAACAGTTTTCAAGACCGTCGGGTACATTATTGTTTCCGCGCTATTTCCGGCCTATAACACGGTTGTAAGTGAGAGCCGACATTTGTGCTACGTCACAGAATCGACCGCCTTTTTTTGTTCCGTTTTTGACCTCTTATGACATGGTCACAGGGACGGTACAGGCGGCTAATTCCTATATCTCCCCCATTTTCGGCCGACCGTGTATGAGATGCCCCCATTACGAGAACAAATGACTAGGTTACCCCCATTCAAAATATTTCTGGCTAGGTCGGCCCCATCTTTATTAGATTCCCAGCTTGCCCCCATTCTAAGAATTATGGCTATGTCACCTCCATTGATGGGGGCAATCTAGCCAGAAGTTTTCGAAACTGGGAGCAATACATCAGTAATAGTTCATCCTTACTGGGCGTCCTAGCCATAACTCCCCGGAGCACCAAAAGTGGGGGCAACCTAGGCATAACTTACCGAATGGGGGCGACCTAGTCATTTTTCTCAAAAAGGGGGCGTCCCACACATGGTGGAGCGAGAATGGGGGCAACTTGCAAAGTCGCCCCCATCATCGCTCGGTACCGGGGCAACTTGCAAAGTCGCCCCCATCATCGCTCGGTACCGGGGCAACTTACAAACTCACCCGGGTACCGGGCCTAAACAAAACAAAACAAGAGCAGTATGTTGCACACAAAGCGTGAACAGGGTTACATACTAACGGCGTAAAGTTATCATTCATTCGGCCCTCATAATGGAACGGAAGAGAAAATTTTCATTTTTAAAAAACAATTTGAGACGAGACAAGAACCACTTTAATTCCATGCAAAATGGGAAAGAATACAAAGCGGTGAAAATGCCGATTACCCCCTGTTTTTTCACCCTTCACCCTCATCCGCCCCTCCGTCGGAACAATAAGCCTCATCCGCCCCTCTGTCAGAACGATAAGCCCCATTCGCCCCTTCGTCGGAGCGATAAGCATGATCCGCCCCTCCGTCGGAGCGATAAGCCTGATCCGTCCCTCCGCCAGCACGACAAGCCTCATTCGTCCCTACCCATGAACAATAAGCTCCATATACCCCTCGAGCGGGTTTTTATGTAAAACCGTTGAAAATGACGGGAAATAAGCCTAATTTACCCAAGGTTTGTGATGTGATGCAACACTATCGGCGGAACGGAACCTTACCCTAGACACCTGCTGCCGAACGTACGTGCTTGGGTCTACGTACAAGCTTGGCATGGTAGAGTTTTGGCACCTGCGCCTCCCTGCTGCGGTGTGCAGTCGGCCATACATGACGACTGATGCTTTGCAAAAACACTGCCCATCGTGTCATTTGCGATGTCGAACCCGTACGTATGCTCTGCATATGTAACTGGTTTAATCGCAATGGATTACTACCTTCTCCCGTACTAGAGAGTACAATGAGCAAACCCTCTTGCGACATGTCCAATGTTCGTGATACGCGTCCTCTGCCACAATGCAGGGCTGGGGTGGCCGTCCTGAACCGGTGTACGGTCCTTGGGGAACCGTGATAATCCCCCCTCGCCCATGGATCACGAAACTGCGGTGGCGGAGTGGGCAAAGATAAAGCGCGCATGGGACATCATCAACCCAAATACACCCGAGAACCCATACACCATGTGTTGGCAGTTGGGCATGAAAGCACCTCATGCCCGACCGTTGTTATGTCTACCCAATTGGGCGCAATGGATCTCGGCCTGGCCACTTCCATGGTCACGGTTGTGATTAACGTCATCCTTTACCTCATGTCTTTACGGAAGTTCATAACTATATGCAGGGCATTGTGGAATAAAGTGTTTCCATGAAAAACGAACAATGTACCACCCTTTTTGTCATTATTACTGTGCATTAAAGCAACGGAATGCCCTCTATTGTAGACTACTTCTGGCAGTATCAAATACCAATGTAGCTGTCGAATGAGGACATTATATGCGCACAATTGGATATTGTGGGGTCAAGTACCTTCAACTTTCATGATGAATATACCCACCTCATTGTTATTATAGTTAGCAACATCATAAGTGAAATGTCACCTCTTCAGCAACATATGGTAAGGTTATACAGCAATGTGCCATCATCAGTAGGACACTTCATGAACACTGTACCAATGAAATCAATTCCTACTTCATTAATGTATCATGTACTTACTTCCCATGTGGTGGTCTCCAGCCTATAACAGACAGTGTCATGTCTTATGTTTGTACGTGGTACGTGAAGGTTATCCTTAGGGAACAATGACATGGATATTGGCTTATTGTTATGATGTTGAAAGAGAAGCAGTCATTTGAACGCTATGAATAGTCTTTACATGAGAATAATTACCTTATGAACACTCAAAAGTACACTTCACCTACTTCTGGCAGTACTTGGTAATGAAGTTGGCACTTGAAATGACCAACCTTGCGCAAGGGACTTGGATTGAGTAAAATCAATCAAGGAAATTTCAAACACTAAATACCATAGACAGTGAACGTGGGGTACGTAGCTTCCTCGAAGAGTTAACGAATCAATCCCCAGAGAAAATGAGCAATGTCACAGACAGGACACATCTGCTCCCATGGCTGACAGTGCTCAGCATCGTAGACGACGTCGGCCTCAGTGTCTGAATCTTGGCAGGCATGTCTTCTTTTGGAACATACACACTACTGGCCCCCCTCCCCACATGCAATGAACTACTGTGTCTAAGCCTAACTCTGACCTTCTGCCTAACCCGAAACCCCCCTCTCCGGGTGAACTGTGAGCCGCCTCTCACTATGGTGTGCTCAATCTCCATAGTCCAGCAAACTTCATCCTGCATATGAACAAAACCAAGTATTATTCATGACGAACACCCTTAACCGATGAGAGTTCCATGATAATGTGAATAATAGGGCATGACGACAAACAGAACAAGTACGTACCTCACTCTGCCTCCTCTGGCTCCTCCTCGTACATCTCCTGCCACTCTCTCTCCTCCTCATCCAACTGCTGGGTGTGCTCATCCTACGTCACCATCTCACCATCATCACCAAGAGGAGGGGAGTATGCACCAGAGTCATCACTTTCAGCACCAACATCATCATCATCCTGTTCATCCCGGGGCGGACCCTTGGGATCGTACTCCACGTCACCACTGGCATACGCTGCAAGTGGAGCATCCACAGCTGTGGAGGCAGTTGCACGTGCCTCCAAGGCTGCTGCGGCCTGTGCAACAGCAGATTCTAGACGTCCATCGTATCCCCTTGCTATGGCCTGTGCAGGACTTGGAGTAGGCGGGTGTTTTGCAGCGTGTCCTGGTGTGGCCTTTTTGTCCACACCGTGGGCAAATGAAGTTTTTCTTCCGCATCGTCCTACAGTCTTTCCTTGCGTTGCGCGGGCATCCCTTCCCACGCCTTGGTCCCGGTTGCAGCCACTGTGGTTCGACGGGCACAATGTTCTCCACCACCGCTGAGGGGATGGGGTTGTTGTATGCACGTCAGAACGCCATGCGTGTGAGTCCAGGGTCGATAAGGTTCTCTGCGTTGATGCGCTTCACGAGCAAGAAAGCGCAAGCATGATGACATGGCATTCCAAACTCCTTCCACCTGCCATAGCTGCAAGTCTTCTCCAAGATGTCTACCTGTTGGGGATTGTTGGTTGGTCCATCCACAGTTGCAGTGTTTGGGCCCTCCTCAGTCACATTGTACTCACGGGCCACCGCTAGGCAGTTGAGCAGTTGGTCGGCCTGGACAGGGGCCAAGGACATCTGCACAGCTTCCGCATGGGCACGCCGAGCACAAAACATGCGTTGCACAAAGGGCAGGGTGCTCACAAAACAGTAGTATGAATACATCTTGCGGTGTGCAACAATGCGTGCGTTCCAGCTCTCTGCTGCGTTGGAGGTGGTGTGGCCTCCCCTGCCAAGGGGGCAGTGGAGATGTGTCCATTTCTCCAGAGGTACACCCCCGACCACAGACCCACCCCCACATGGCCTGCCAAACAGATATGCGTAGGCAGATGCACTCACTTGCTGCAGGTGGGTGGTTGCCTTTTGCCACTGGTCGACATTGAGCGCATGCACACACTTCCATGCCCAGTGTGCGGCTTTCTTCTCGTAGGCAATGCGCACGTTCTCGCGCAAGTGCCATGCGCAGAACGTGTGTATTGCACCACTTAGGTACTTCTTCACCGCTTTCTCGAGGCCCTTCTCTCTGTCTGTGATGATGCATGTCCCAAACACAGCAGCAGTGGGAGACGCGAGAGCAACCTGTGCGCAAAAAAAGTTCCAACCCCTCTCATCCTCGATCGGTGCCAGTGCCCACGCCATGGGCACTGCATGGTCATTGGCATCAAAATATTGGGCAAGCAGCAGAGTTTGCTTATGCCCGTTTCTCAAAAACGTTGCATCCATGGTCAGAATGCGGCGACTGTGCTGGAAACCGATCCTGATAGCCCCTGGAGCGACAAGAACCCACAGGAAAGCACCGTTCTTGTCCTTGTGCGCGACCGCGTGGGTTCCTGGGTCAACGCGTTTCAGCTGCACGCACAAAATGGATTTACACAAGTCAACAGAACTGGAAGTTGAATGAAAACTGCTTTGTTCAAGCTTTCAAGCGGACATGTTTATGTACCTCATCGATGTAAGATGGAAAGAGACTCCACGTGTCGGTTTTCTTGCCCATCAAGTTTTCCTGGGCCTGTGTCTTCGCGCGGTAGAGTATGTTGTTGGAGATGATGCCAGTCCGCTCGTGGAGTACCTGCCGCAAGGTGGCTATAGACACAGTGGGGTCGCGCTGCAGTGCTTCGCCTATTTTGCGGGCCACCCACCCCTTCTGGCGGGCCGGATTGCCGCGGCCAATGTTGGGGACACACTTGTGTTTGTCGGCGTAGTGGGACACAGTCACGGCACCAAACTTGCTAGTCACACGTGCGCGCAGGAGCCAGGTACAACCCTTGTTCTTGGCCTCGGCGCACGTCACGTGGAATCTAGCGGGCTCACTATGCACCCACTTCAGTCTGAAGCGGTTGTCAACCGCGTAGTCCTCCACAAACGCTCGGGCTGCGTCCATGTTGTCAAAAAACACACCCTCTGCCGGCTCCTTTGGCATCCCCTTGTGCTTCTTTGGGCTGTGACATGGTTCGTCGTCCGAATCGTCTGTCCATGACAGCACAGCATAAAATGACATGGGAGAGCACGGGTTACGGATGGAGTCCACGCAAAACCAAGAAGAGGAACCTCTACTTCCATGCAATGTCTCTGTCTTCCTAAAAAAATGACACACAGGATGCATCATGGGCACAAAGTGAGCAATACCGAGGTGGCCATGTGGTACGGACAGAACGCAACGGCGCCCCATGCTAAACGTAAGCGGTCCGACTTTCCGGACATCGGGGGACCTGGGAGCACGAGGTGGTTCATCCGGAAGTTGGTTATGTGGGGGGGCGTCCCACTCGTCCAACCGCCGGGACGACCAATCATCGTTCCCATCCCAAGTCAACCAAAACATAACATCTTTAAACGTGCCTGATGGGTTGCTCGGCAGAGGGTTATCGGGGTACCACCGCGGTGTAGGTCCGTCAGTAGACAGAGCAGCGTTCTCGTCAGGACTTGGTTGCGTGGTAACAAGCCAAGCGTGTTCTAGGGAAGCCATCCGAAACGGTGGGTATTTCGTCCACAAAACATCATCCTATTCATCCCACCTAACCTCCTCATTATGCTTACCGGCGTCCTCGACGACTTGGTCATCCACCATTCTACCTGCACAAAGGATGCAACAGCAGAAGCAACACCGTTAGAGGGAGAGGTGACGGCGTCAACGACGACGAGGCAACACCCAATGACAACGGATGAAACTCCACAGGTACCTTGTCGCAACAAGTGGTGCAAGTGGCGGACAATCCGAGGATAGGTGTACACGTAGGATGAGGGTACTGTCTGCCGATAGAGCGGTTCATGCACATACTCTGTGACTGTAGTGCATGTCATCCACTGTCTGCCTGCAACTAATAGTACACCATGGTTTTGGGTACCCAACGGCATGCCCATACCCATCGCCGGTTGGAAGGATGTGACAGCGACATGTCATTGGCAGCTCGTCATGGCGTGTCGCAAAAGTTGCAACACGGACAACTGTCGACTGGTCCAGCGGCGCAATGTAATTGGCCCGCTTATCGCTTACTGCGCTGGCCATGCAGCTGTTAGGCGCGGCATGACGTTTGGATGCCGGTGCATGAACCACGCCAGCTCACGGCCGAGGATCCGCAGGGAGTGTTTTTTATGTTACGAGGACATTACATGTGCAGTTAAGACGGCTATGCAGACGTGCGATGTGTGGTTTGAAGAAAACTCCGAGTCCTTGAAATATGTTCAGAATGAAAGGATAACCCCAGTTCACGAGCAAATGAAGAATGCTGAACCGCACATTGTCGAGTACCGGAACATTTTCGTTGTCGACTTCATAGTAGACTACAAGTATCGAGTACATGCACGCGGCGTGGTTGTACGAATTGAGGCACAAGTTGTGGGAAAAGTGAGAAAACAATACAAGGACACACTTCTCCTGCAGAAAAATGAACGATATGCCGTCACATGACGACTTCGACAATTGCAAGGGGTATATGGGGCTTATTGTTCATGGTTAGGGGCGAATGAGGCTTATCGTGCTGGCGGAGGGATGAACGAGGCTTATCGTGCTGGGGGAGGGGCGGATCGGGCTTATCGTCCCGACGGAGGGGCGGATCAGGCTTATCGGTCTGGAGGAGGGGCGAATGGGGCTTATCGTGCCGACGAAGGGGCGATGGGGCTTATTGTGCGAAACTTGTGGTATATAGTCACTCCGCCCAATACAAAGATGTTCTATGTACCTCAAAGAATTCCATTACTGTACTGATATTTGAATTCGTTCAAATTTTAGAAGTTAATTACATGATTTTCAATTTCTCCCAGAAAATGGACTTTTTGAATTTACTGGGTGGTTGCCCAACCCTGTATGGGTGTATTATCCTGGTTGTTTGATTCGCCCACCATTCATGTCCATGCTAGGTCTTTTTTTCGGAAGCTCGAGCTTCCGAATGCACGAGTTGCGCAGCCGTCAGATCGCAACTCGCAATCTGACGGCTGCCCGTTTGACGTGCGCGCCCCTTTAGTGCGCAGCGACCTCGCCACCGTCGCCACCCGAAGCCTCATTTCTTGACACGAGGCTTCAACACGCTAAGCGCACATTTCCCATTTTGCCCACCATGCTCCCGAATATTTGCAAAATGACATAGGCTGTTGATGTAATTATTTTGAAAACATGGTAGGCGAATGTTAGAGGCAAGGGCCAGGAATTTTAGGTGTGCTATTGGAAGGCACTTCAAAATATCAAAGGGAACACATGGGCGGATGTGAAAAATTACTTGAAACGAATACAAGGCCCAGTACGGTATGTACTTTTCGTGTTAGATTTTGACAATGTTAGAGGTCTAAAAACACGAATAATTTTTCCAGGGAAAATTTTGCATTCATTAATATTTTATTGTGAAATGTTGGGTAATGATGAATGCTTTCTAGGCAAAAAGGAAAATGCGGGATTTGTAGATGAAAAATTCATACAATAAAATGTAAATTCAGTAAATATATATTAATCAATAATCTTTATGTATTAATTTTGCGTCAATGTACCGCAAATGTTTTTTCCTTGAAAGTTTCGTTTCCGGGATCAGTTGTTTGGCTAGTCTACCCAAACAACTGACTTGACTGGACGGAAAGCTTGGCCAAGCTTCCGTCCAGTTGCGCAAAGCGTACTGTCCGTTACGTAGCTGATTCGCTTTGTTGTCCGATTCCCTCCTGTCCGGTTCCTTCTCACAAGAAAAAGCCCTGTTTGAACGCGGACAAGGAGCTTTTCCTGTCCGATGCCTCGCAAGGCACGAAGTCCGAGGAGCGACGCACAGAGCGGAAACAATACTAAATCCTGAAAAAAACCCTCCGTCCGCATCTCTGACCAGTCACGATTTTTTTTTCTGCAGGAGAAACCGATTGTAAAAGGGTTACTATGTAACCCAACAAAACGAAACCAAACCCAAGGAAACGAAACGGAAAGGGGCAGCGAGGGGGCGTGACGCGGTGTTCCTACGTGGCGGCGTGTGAGCGGCCACTGAAGACTCCATGTAAACAGTGCTGTATCTGGTGTCTTTCTCCTTGGAGCACATCCGTCGACCCATTGGGTGTGACTGAGTGTTCCAGCACGCGCTGTCGACATGGCAGCATTAATGTCTGCGGCGGTGGCGGTGAGCGTTGCTGGGGCTGATGCCCACCCTCCCACTTCGCCGCTGTACGCTGTGACTGGCGGCACCGGGTGAGTGGGCGTCGCAGGCCCCTCCCCCCCGTGCCCCCATTTCCTGGCACCCCGGTCTCACCCACTTGCCCCACTCCCTTCTTCCTTACCTGTCTCCAAGGTTGTTTTTCCACGTTCGAACTCCCCATCCCACCCCCTTCCGCCTCCCTTCTTGGCGTCGTCTCTTTTCTGGAAGAGGGGTGAGGGCGTGTATGAGTCGTTGCTCACGTTCTAGAAATTAAATGTTTTGCACCCCACTCTCTTTGTCTTATCCACGGCATCCATGCACCCGCCACTTGCCTCCTGCCTCCTGCCTCCTGCCTGCTGCCTCCTGGCACCTGCCTCCTGCCACTTTCCTCCTGCCTACTGCCACCTGCCTCCTGCCTCCTGCCTCCTGCCACCTGCCTCCTGCCACGTGGCTGCCATGGGTCCAGGTTTATCGGCGAGCATTTGACACAGCAGATGTTGAGCCGCGGCTGCCGCGTGCGAGTGCTGTCGCGCTCCCTTCCACCACTGCAGAAGCACACAGCACCGATGGAGGGTGACACTGGAAGAGTGGAGGTGAGAGGTTCGGTCCCACTACTCTCTCCCCAGCCCAAATCCTCTACTTTACTACCTCCACTGCTGCCGTTACCACCGCTGCTGTTGCCGCCGCTGCTGCCACCACTGCTGTCGCCGTCTCCGCCCTCGCCTCTATTCCCCCGCCACCCTGGCTGCTCCGACGTCCAGTTTTTGCTGCTCCTGCTCCTGCTGCCTCTGCTGCTGCTGCTGCTGCTGCTGCTTCTGTAAATGATGACAGTGCTTGCTGGACCATGGTGGGAGGCGAGATGTGAACGAGTCTCTGCTGTGACCTTGAGGGGCACTCGCATGCTGCACCCTTCTCGTCTATGGCCCCTCCTTTGGATCGCCTTGGGTCAGTGCTCTCTCTCAACAAATCCAACGTGTCGGCGAACTCGACACGTTCCTTTTTTCCCCTCGGACGCATGTGCACTCGAGTGCATGCGCGTTCTCGTTGGTTGCAGGAGATCCGACGCAGATGCTGGCAGGCTCCATTTTGGACGATGCCGCCCTCGACAGACTGCTCGAGCCAGCGGTGGCCGCGGCGGCGGCGGAAGCAGGCGTGGGCTCGGGATCATCCTCCGGAGCAAGAGAGGGAGAGGGGAAGGGAGCGCGCTGCGTGGACGGCATATTCCACCTGGCGGGCGTGGTGGAGCACTCACGGCAGCATGGGGACGCCATGCGCAACGTCACCGTCGGCGGCACCCTCGCCGTGCTCAGGGCTGCAAGGAGGGCTGGCGTGAGGTGGGTGGGTGCCCCTCCTTGCTCTCTCTCTCTCTCTCTCTCTCTCTCTCTCTCTCTCTCCCCCTCTCTCTCTCTGACTCTGTCTGTCTGTCTGTCTGTCTGCCTGCCTGCCTGCCTGCCTGCCTGCCTGCCTGCCCGCCCGCCCGCCCGCCCGCCCG
>SZWC01022690.1:4589-14872 GCA_023375785.1 Penium margaritaceum
GGGGGCATTGTGGAAGCCATAGGCTGGAGGTAATCCACACTTGGTGGGTAAGGGCTCGACACAGGAAAGGATGCCCATCGATAGTAGAGACTAGTCCCGCTAAAGAATCACTAGGTTGGGTTGGCCTTGACTGCGAGGCATAGAATGTCCCCCTGGTTCATGTCACCCCTTGCGATTTGGACTTGCACTGAGTGACAGCTGTTTCTGAGGTCCAACTATAGGTGCTCACATTGGTCGGAGTTTGTCATGGATGAGTGATGATAAAACAATGTTCAAATTGCCTGTACAATCAGTCCAAATCAGATGAGGCACACCTCACTCTGATGTAATTGAACCAAAGGGAGGTGCATGTTGTGTTCTGTGATGATGTGTTTGCTCCTCCACGGATTTGTTGTGACCACTCAGCGCGTGTCCGTGCATGTGCAAACGGTCGTCAATGTTGTGCGTGGAGCGCACACAAGCATGCAAAGTGCAAAGCATAAGGTGGAACAACACATCCATTGTTTCCAAAGAACACATGAATGAAATATCAAACGAAGTGTGTGAAGTGCGTTTGGTCTTCCCCACGACATACAAGTGTGCACTGTAGGTAGCCACAGACACTATGCTAGCAAGCAAGTGAGTGGCAAGCAATGAAGTACGCCATGGATCGAGGAATGCTCATGACTTAGAAAAGTGAAAGCAGTCAAGACACCGCTTAACGAGAGTGAGTAGTGAGCGAGGTGGTGAGAGCCAGTTGACCGGGCCGCCCACGCGAGACACTCGTCGTGGGGCCCGGCCGCCACCCAGGGATCGAACCTGACCCTGGAGCGAGCGAGCTCCAGGCGGTTTCTCACACGCCGGCACAAGCCGGACGTGTGGTCCCGAGGGATCAGCAACCCGGTTCACCACTCTAGGAACATGCAAGTATTCAATCAACTAACAAGCATGCAATCCTACAAGTGTATCCCCATTTTGGCACATGAGGTTATTACTAAATCAAGGCTTGTGACAAGGCTGGTGCTGTAGCCACCACTTGGCAGCTTGATGGAGGCACCTCCACTGTGCACTTCATGCTGCACCACAGTCTTGCACCAGGGAGCGTTAATCTAGTTCAATCACCTGCAGTGGTGAGGTGTGTGCATGGATGGAGACAAGAGGGCACTTGCGTGTGTTTGTGACAATAACCAACACTCCCCCATGACCCACAGACGAACAGGCCTCACACACACCGAACATAGAACGAGGTGAACATCACAGGATTCACATCAACCGGCGGCATCACGAGAGCGCAGCAAGCCAACAGCATGCACGGCCGCTTTGAACATTCCACTGCTGAGCGCTTTGGTGAGAAAGTCTGCACGCTGTTTACGAGTGTCGACCCAGACAACCTGAACTTCCCCAGCGGCAATGCGCTCGCGTACAAAGTGATGCTCAATGTTGATGTGCTTAGTGCGAGAGTGATGCATGCCATCGTGCTCAGCAATCGCCTTCGCACTCTGGTTGTCACAGCGCAGGGTGATGCAATGAATGGGAACACGCAACTGCTGCAACAGGCGGGACAGCCACACACTCTCACACGTACCTGCACCCAGTGCCACATACTCTGCCTCACTGGAGCTCCTGGCAACACAACCCTGTTTTCCACTCTTCCAGGAGACAGCAGTCCCTCCGACGAGGAAGATGTAACCAGTGCGGCTGCGAGCATCTGTGTCATGTGCCCAGTCGCTGTCTGTGTAGCCGTCAACGACTACAGAGGGCTGAGCATGGTAGCAGAGTCCTACGCGTGTAGTGGACAACGCGTAGCGGACGACGCGCAGTGCGGCCACGAGATGCTTCTGTCGAGGCTGCTGGGAGAACTGGGCAAGGAAATTGACCGCGAAGGCCACGTCTGCCCTAGTGGTGGTGGCGAGGTACATGAGGGAGCCGACAACACTGAGATAATCGGTGACGTCGACAGGCTCCCCCAGCTGTGCTGAGTCCAGTGACTTCAGCAGACGCTGACCTGCTGGAGTCATCGGTGTGGACGCGGTGGGGATGTCTGCGAGCAGCGGAGCAAAGCGCTCCCCCAGTGTGCGTATGTACGCAGCCTGGTGCACATGCAGGGTGCGACGCTGACGATCACGCTCAAGCTCCATCCCCAAAAACACCCGTGCAGGACCTAGATCCTTCATCTTGTATGCAGAATGCAGCAGGTCTTTCACTGACTGGACAGCTGCCGGGCTGGGTGAGGCAATGAGCAGGTCATCAACGTAGACCAACACCGCCACAAACGGCTCTGAGGGGGCGCTCAAGAAGAGCGCTGGATCAACCGTGCTGCGACGGTAACCTCCCCGCTCGAGAGTCGAGGAGATCTCCATGTTCCAACACCGCGGCGACTGCTTGAGCCCATAGAGGGCTTTGCGCAGTCGCCAGACCTTGCTCGTGCCATCGGTGAAGCCCGGGGGCTGTATCATATAGATCTCTTCATCGAGCTTCCCGTGCAAGAAGGCGTTGTTGACATCCATGTGCTCCAATTCCCAGTCGTGCTGGGCGACGAGACTCAAAAGTGCTCGAGCCGTGGTATATCTCCCGACCGGTGCGAAGGTCTCATCAAAGTCAACACCGGGGATCTGGGAGAACCCCTTAGCTGTGAGACGTGCCTTGTACCGGTCGACTGTTCCATCGGGCTTCAGCTTACGCCAAAGGACCCACCGGGCGGAGACTGCCTTGCGACCTGCAGGCAGATCCACTAGCTCAAAGACTCCATGGTCTTGGAGGGCTGTGAGCTCCTCCTGCATGGCCTTCTCCCAGAGGGCAGCGTCCGCCGCCTCACGAGCCTGCCGGACAGTGGTGGGCTCAGGAGGGAGAGTGGGGAGGCCAGCGGCCGCAAAGCATGCGGCGACATAACCGGCGACAGAAGACTCAAGAGCACTGTGGAACTCGTGGGCTACAAGAGCATAGCCAACTGCAGAGTTTGGGTGTACAACGCTCACAGACAGGCCCAGTGCATCAAGGCCGGTGGGGCGCACTGAGGGACCAGCTGAGGATGTGGCTCTGGAGCGGGTGACTCGCTGAGAGGCAGTGGACGAGCCTGCCAGGAGAGACTCAGTAGGTGCCCTAGAAGAGGAGGGCTGAGCGGACTGAGAGGGAGGAAGAGGACGAAGTCTCCCCCCACGAGTATAAGGCTCTGGACAGGGGAGCCGAGCCTNCAGAAGACTCAAGAGCACTGTGGAACTCGTGGGCTACAAGAGCATAGCCAACTGCAGAGTTTGGGTGTACAACGCTCACAGACAGGCCCAGTGCATCAAGGCCGGTGGGGCGCACTGAGGGACCAGCTGAGGATGTGGCTCTGGAGCGGGTGACTCGCTGAGAGGCAGTGGACGAGCCTGCCAGGAGAGACTCAGTAGGTGCCCTAGAAGAGGAGGGCTGAGCGGACTGAGAGGGAGGAAGAGGACGAAGTCTCCCCCCACGAGTATAAGGCTCTGGACAGGGGAGCCGAGCCTGAGGCGCGTCGCCTGCGGTGGTGTCAAGCACCGGAGAACCCGCAGCGCCAGGAGATGAGGTGGGAGTAGAGTGGACGGTGGACTGTGCGGGAGTGGGCGCCGAGTGTGAGGACTCGGGAATGGCGGGAGACGGCGAAGACACAGGGCTGCCGGCTGAGGACAGGGGTGACCCGGACTCCGGGGAGGGCACTGGGGCCCCCGACTCAGAAGAGACTGAGTCCTCGTCATTGTCAGGAGTGACAATAGGGGACGCTGTGTGAGAGGGAGACGTGGACGCCCAGAGATCGGTGGCTGGAACAGACCCACCCCCTCCAAGCCGACGAAGCGAGGAGAGAGAAGACGGAGGAGGGACATGGGACAAGTCACGAGGGAAGACGTCCTCAAAGAAGAGGGCGTCACGCGACTCGATGACACGGGAACGGTCGGGGTCCCAGAAGCGCCACGCCTTAGACATGGCAGAGACACCAAGAAAAGTGCAGAGGCGAGCGCGAGGACTCAGTTTGCCATCACGAAAGTCCTCTGGCAACCAGACAGCAGCCACACAGCCCCAGACACGAGCCAGACGGAGGTCAGCACGGCGACCATACCAGCGCTCAAAGGGGGTGACGTGACGAGGAAGAGGACCGTGTGGGACACGGTTCCACACCCAGGTCATGTATCACATGGCCTCGAAGGAGAAGACAGGAGAGAGGGAGGACTCGCTGAGGAGAGTACGAACACCATCAGCGAGGGTGCGGTTCCAGCGTTCAGAGACACCATTCTGCTGGGGTGTGTAGGGGGCTGAGGGCTCCATACACACCCCACGAGAGGTGAGAAAGCGAGCAGTGGGACCCATGAACTCGCCACCACGGTCACAGCGAAAGACTTTGAGCCGGCGACCACAGGCCAGCTCAGCTTGTGGTAGCCAGGACTCAAGTGCGGGACAGACGTCACTCTTTTGCCGAAGGGCAAAAACCCAGCACATGCGAGAAAAATCGTCTGTGAGACAGAGGACATAACGACCGACACCCCCAAGGGCGTCATGGGCAAGAGGTCCCATGATGTCAGCGTGCACGAGATCAAGTGGGTGAGACGTGCGAGACTCAGACGTGGAGAATGGGGAGCAGTGCATTTTGCCTTGAGCACAGTCGAGACAGTCAGTGGGGCAGGGTGCAGAGAACGTGTCGGCATCAAGGCCATTCGCAGGCATGTCCCGAAGCAGACTGTCAATGGCGGCAGTGTGAATGTGACAGAGACGACGATGGAGCAACTGCGCATGTGCAGGAGTGAGGGAGCGAGCCACATGAACAAGAGCAGTCGTGGAGGGATGGGGTGCAAACGAGGGCACGCGGAACAAGCGGTCACAACGAGTGCCACGCAGTAAGACACGACCAGTAGTGCAATGCATAATAGAAGCAACACCCCGACTGGATGAGAAGTCCATGCCCTGGTCGTCGAGTGTCGTAACAGACAGCAGACTGAGCTCAAGAGCGGGCACATAGAGAACGTCAGGGAGGAAGAGCTCCCCCCCAGGGCCAACAAAACGGACGACACCGACGCCCTGAACAGGGAGAAGGTGGCCAGAGCCAGTGCGTACAAAGCGAACAGAACCAACAGGACCCAGCGACACAAACGCTGAACGACAGGAAGTCATGTGGTGGGTGGCCCCTGAATCAAGAATCCAGAAGCCACCCATCACACGAACAGACGCAGGGTCACGACTCACAGCGGCAATGGCAGAACGAGGAAAAAGGCGCTGACCACAAGCGGCAAGGCAACGAGGGAGACTGTACGACTGCCACTCCTCAATCCATGGGACGTCAACTGGGGGACACCCCTGAACATGACCGGGGGGGGTCCACGAAGAGACGAATCAACAGCACACGCAAGGCCCTCCGCAACCGAACGTACACTCTCACCTCCCTGATCACGGAGGTGACGCTGGTGAACGGCGTGAGAGAGTGCAAAGTCCAACTGGCGGTCGTCCTCAGGTGGTCCGGTGATGAGTGCGGTAGAGGAGGGTAGCTGGGGACCAGGGGTGGAGGAAGCCCATGTTGGACGTGAGTAGAAGCCAGAGGGAGGCCCGAAGTAGACAGGGCCCCCAAACCCCGGGGGCCAACCCCAGGGTGCGGATGGAGAAGGTGAAGAGAGGGCAGTGCTGTATACAGCTGCTGTAGGCAATGGAGAAGACGCGTGTGTCGAGCCACGACTGGACCCCGCGGAGGTGGAGGAGCGGGCAGAGCCGCCACGAGACCCTGAAGAGCGTGCCCAGTGAACACGCATGGCGGAGGCCAGGCGTGCATCATCTGGTGGTGCAGGGCACTTGGGCGCCGCATGACCAGCGGCGCCGCAGTTCCAGCAAGTGACAGTGCTGGAGGAGGAAGAGGGGGATGCGGTGCTATCAGAACCGCGACCTTTGCCACCCTTCCCCTGCCCGCCACCGCCAGAGCCACCCCCTCGGCCTTTACCTTTGCTACCCCCTCCACCACGCCCACCCCCTTGGGAAGCAAGGGAGGTGGCAGTAGTAACAGAGGTGGAGATGGAGGACGAGCTGGAGGCTGAGGAGGTAGAGGAGGAGGGAAGTGCGGTGGCTGCTGCTGCAACGGCTACGCGGTGAATGTGTTTGTTCTGCAAGGAGCTCCACCAGTCGGTGAGGCGCTGGGAGGTCAACTCCCATAAAGCCCCAATTCCAGGGGGTGCGTCGGCGGGAATAGGAATTGCTGCCAGACGCTCCAACTCTGTGGCTTTCACTTCGCGAAAGATATCGCTGAGTTCAGGGATGAGGCCGTTGACGATGGAGAGAACAGCAGGGAGTTGGCCTGGGGCGGCCTTGCCAAGGTCACGTAGCAGTCGCAGACTGCGAGCCCAATAGGCGTCAGCAGTCTCGTCAGCACGCATGGAGAGCATGTTGAACTGGACGGTGAGGACGCTCTGTGCTGCATGTCCAGTGACTGTCGTGCGCCGCTTGATCAGGGCATAAGCCCCAACCGGGTCAGCGGGGGTGCGGCGTGCAGTGTCAACATTGTAGGATCCGATCTCATCAGTGAGATCGTCTGGTCTGGCGCGAATGAGGGCACGGACCGCTCGTGCCGACTCAGAATCGACTGGCACAAAAGGCGGGACAGTTGAGGGATTTGGTGCATGGTAGTATTCCCAGAGTTGTTCCCCTTGCGCCCAGGCACTGAAACGAACCTCCCAAGAGTGAAAAGTAAGACTGGAGGTGAAATGGGGTGGAGTGGAGTCAAAGTCAGGCTTGCGTTGCACTGATGGAGCAAGGGCTTTGGCTGCAGCAGCGCCAGTAGCTGCGGCGACTGCAAGTGGATCAGAGGAAGATGTGCCAGCGGCAGTGGAAGCGGAAGCGGGAGAAGTGGAAAACGCTGCAGCAATGCTAGCGGACTGAGTGCTACGCAGTGTGGGCTGCAGACGATTCAGAACCAAGTCAGCAATGTGATCGGCGAATGTCTCTTGGTCAGCCTGCTCAGCCCGCAATTTTTCCTCAGCAGCGCGCTGAGCACTGAGAGCTGCCTGCAATGCAGTGCGCTCACGCTGAAGCTCAGCTTGCAGTGCTGTGTATTGGTCATCGTCGACTGGCATTGTGCCAGCGGCGTGACTCTGCCGAAAAAATTTCGGCAGAGTTTCCCTTGCCCCAGTGGGCATGGGAAAGTAAGATATCGGTGTTGGAAGTGCGCTGCAGGGCAACAACCTGAACGCACGAACACGCCGATACAGGAAAGGCAGAGAGAGCGAGAGAACAAGAGAAGGCAAGCTCACCACGCACGGCGGTGCAGAGAGAACAGTGGTGGTAGTGCCGCAGCAGCTGAGGAGGCGACAACTGCGACAAAAGCTGATGTGGTGACCACGAAGCAGGCTACACCTGTCAGGGCTGCACCTGACAAAGTGGAGATGACTGTAGCGGTCAAGACCAACAGTTGTATGTGCCGAGTGACTGACGGTGATGAGGAGGGTAGAGAGGCTGCCTGTGTTGTGGAGGCGTTGGCGGAGTCAACTGCACTGGAGAGTGCTGTGGCTGCTGCGGCTGCGGCGGATGCAACTGCGTTTGCTGCTGCAGCAATTTGAGTGGCTACGTTGACGGCAGAGGCTGCCAAGGGTCCCTGGTCAACCTCTCCAGTGTATGTGTCAATGGCTCGACCAGCAGCAGTGCTGGCTGGTACACGTGCGGCACGTGCTGTGGCTGCAAAGGCAGTGGCAACGGCAGCGCTGGATGCAAGGGTAGCCTGCAGTGCTGAAAGAATATCAGGGGACGAGATGGGCTCTGCAGCAGTTGCGGCTGGAGATGCAGCACAATGCGGAGCGGAGGCCTCTGATGCTGCTGCTGCAGAAGGTGGAGCTGCACCACGGGGAACAGCAAGGCGGTGTTGCGGGCGCGTCCTATGGGAAATGGGCGGGCTTACCAGAGAGTGAAGAGGTCGGTGGTCGCGTTGTGGTGCTGTTGCCGGCTGGTTCAGCGACGTTGGAGAATCGTCGTCGGCCGATTGGCAACGAGTCGCGTAGACCCTTGCGTCCGCCCACGCGTAGTGATCAGCGGGATCGTAGTCTTCACCGGGGTGATACCCCGGACTGCTGCGACGCACCCTCGACCACACTTCTCTCTCCGCCCGCTCCTCGTAGTACGCGAGCTCCTCGTCAGTGCGTGCACGGTCCCGAGCCGCCGTGGATGACGGAGGTGCGGGCTCGATCTCAGGTGGAGACGCCAGCGTTCTGAATGCTTGGCTGCCTCAGGGCAGCCCGAGGTAATTGAGAGTGTGCTGGGGTCAAGCCTGGCTGCAGGGTTGGAGCTGTTGCTACGAGGGACCGAGGTGAGGTCATGGCTGCGGAGCTAGCAGCTGCACAGAATGGCGGCTGCTGCTGCTACCTAAGCTGCTACGCTCTCGTGCTAAGGTTCACGAGTGCGATGCAAGCGGCTGCACAGAATGGCTGCTGCTGCTGCTGCTTAGGCCGCCACGGCCTCGTGCTGTGGCTTGTGCGGGATTACCCATCGCTCGATGCTAGCGGCTGCCCAAAATGGCGGCTGCTGCTGCTGCCCAAGCTGCCACGGTCTCGTGCTAAGGTTCACGAGTGCGATGCTGGCGGCTGCACAGAGTGGTTGCTACTGATGCTGCTTAGGACGCCACGGCCTCGTGCTGTGGCTTGTGCGAGATCACCCGTCGCTCGATGCCAGCGGCTGCACAGAATGGCGGCTGCTGCTGCTGCCTAAGCTGCCACGGTCTCGTGCTAAGGTTCACGAGTGCGATGCTAGCGGCTGCACAGAATGGCTGCTGCTGCTGCTGCTTAGGCCGCCACGGCCTCGTGATGTGGCTTGTGCGGGATCACCCGTCGCTCGATGCTAGCGGCTGCACAGAATGGCGGCTGCTGCTGCTGCCTAAGCTGCCACGGTCTCGTGCTAGGGTTCACGAGTGTGATGCTAGCGGCTGCACAGAATGGCTGCTGCTGCTGCTGCTTAGGCCGCCGCGGTCTCGTGCTGCGGCTTGTGCGGGATCACCCGTCGCTCGATGTTAGTGGCTGCACAGAATGGCGGCTGCTGCTGTTGCCTAAGCTGCCACGGTCTCGTGCTAAGGTTCACGAGTGTGATGCTAGCGGCTGCACAGAATGGCTGCTGCTGCTGCTGCTTAGGCCGCCACGGTCTCGTGCTGTGGCTTGTGCGGGATCACCCGTCGCTTAGCGCGTGAGTCTCATGAGGTCCCAGGACGTCGCGGCGGGAGGGACAGCCCTCCTCCTCTGATACCAGTAGGTAGCCACAGACACTATGCTAGCAAGCAAGTGAGTGGCAAGCAATGAAGTACGCCATGGATCGAGGAACGCTCACGACTTAGAAAAGTGAAAGCAGTCAAGACACCGCTTAACGAGAGTGAGTAGTGAGCGAGGTGGTGAGAGCCAGTTGACCGGGCCACCCACGCGAGACACTCGTCGTGGGGCCCGGCCGCCACCCAGGGATCGAACCTGACCCTGGAGCGAGCGAGCTCCAGGCGGTTTCTCACACGCCGGCACAAGCCGGACGTGTGGTCCCGAGGGATCAGCAACCCGGTTCACCACTCTAGGAACATGCAAGTATTCAATCAACTAACAAGCATGCAATCCTACAAGTGTATCCCCATTTTGGCACATGAGGTTATTACTAAATCAAGGCTTGTGACAAGGCTGGTGCTGTAGCCACCACTTGGCAGCTTGATGGAGGCACCTCCACTGTGCACTTCATGCTGCACCACAGTCTTGCACCAGGGAGCCTTAATCCAGTTCAATCACCTGCAGTGGTGAGGTGTGTGCATGGATGGAGACAAGAGGGCACTTGCGTGTGTTTGTGACAATAACCAACATGCACGACATTGACAAGGGTGGGAATATAAACAACACGTACGACTGTACCAAGAGTGAGGACGTTGACGCCACTAACATCACCTATGTTAATGTTATGTCCAATTCATGGTCTCTCACATTTAAATGTCCTACTGTCTTGCCTCACACATGCACTCCGCCATGTCCATGCTAGTTCGTATCCCAAATACAAATCCAGTTGGTGTCAGAGCACCGACGGGTGGTGATCCCACTTGGTTTAGCTAAAAAACTCCTATAGCAGCAGGTTGGGGCAGCAGCGTTGTTGATGCAGCATGCGGGAACCCACGCTCGTTGCTTAAGCTGACCCCTCAGTCTGCTGCACTGCACCAGAGCCTAAGTATGAGAGCTCTGGTGTTTGTTACTCAGAACTGCGCGCACCAGAGTTAGCGCCAGACAACAGCTGAAAACTGGAAATGACTGATTAAGAACTGAGAATGAGCAACAATGGGAGACCCCTCCAAATTCTAGCTCCCCCCCTCCCCCCCCCCC
>SZWC01022690.1:15649-42355 GCA_023375785.1 Penium margaritaceum
ATGACTCACAGGCGCAGTGCACATAGTTGGACAGAGAGCACAGAGACCAAGGAGGCAGGGGGGGAGAGAGAGAGAGAGAGAGAGAGAGAGAGAGAACCTCACGGACACACACCGACCACCCTCACAGCCTTCGTAAATGAGCCACACTTCATTGCCTTGGTCAAGAAGTCAACCAACTGCCGTGCTATCTCAACCCACACAATGCTAATGCTGCCGTCATGTAACAACGAACACGCATAGTGATACTCGACGTTGATGTACTTTGTGCGAGTGTGATGCATGCTGTTATTATAAGCAATGGCCATGACACTTTCATTATCACAATGCATCGTGATGGACGAGACTGACTGACGCAACTTGGACAATAGGCGGCGCAACCACATGCTCTCACAAGCGCCAGACCCAAGAGCCACATACTCTACCTGAGCAGTGTTGCGCGCAATGCAGCCTTGGTTGCCGCTGCGCCAGGACACAACCGTGCCGCCAACAAGAAAGATCCAGCCAGTACGTCTCTTACCGTCTGGACTGCCGGCCAAATCACTGTCGGTGTATCCCGTCGCCACAACGGACGGCTGTCGACGGAACATGAGGCCTCGCCGTGGGATGGAGATGACATAGCACAGTACTCGGATCGCGACCTTGATGTAAAGGTGATGCGGCTCTTGAGAGAACTGTGCAAGGAGGTTGACGACGAACGCTTTGTCTGGACACGTCGTCGTCGCGAGGAACATCAGTGACCCGATGACACGTAAATACGTGGTCAAGTCCACTGGCTCCCCGACCACGGCTTGATCAGAGCTCTTCAGAATTGTCTAACCATCGAACGACATGGATGAGGATGCTCTCGACACGAGGGGCAGGTCCTCAGCGAAGCGCCCGGACAAGGTCTGGACGTAGGCGGCTTGATGGACATGCATGATGCCCATAGAGCGATCATGCCCAAAAAGATCCCTGCTGACCCGAGGTTCTTCATCTGGTAGGCAGCATGTAGCAAGGTCTTGACCCGCTGGATGGCAGCTGCATCCGGCAATGCGATGAGGAAGTCATCGACATAGACCAGGACAGCAACGAGGGTCTGACCTCGCAAACTGATGAACAGCACGAGGTCGGCAGAGCTGCGAAGGAGGCCCCCGCTGAGAAGTGTACGCCTGATCTCCTGGTTCTAGCAGCGCGATGACTGCTTCAGGTTATAAAGGGCCTTCTGTAACTTCGTGACCTTTTTGGAACCATCATCGAAGCCTGGAGGCTGCACCATGTAGAGCTCCTCGTCCTCCAGTGAGCCATCAAGAAAGGCGTTGCTCACATCCATCTGATGCAGTTCTTATCCGTGCTGGGAAACCAGGCTGAACAACGCTCGACTAGTGCAGAACCGACCGACCGGGGCAAAGATCTGGTCATAGTCGACCCGAGGGACCTGAGCAAACCCCTTGGCTGTGGGCGGGAAAAACGGAATGACTTGAGGGTCGGAGACCCTCAAGTACCGCGGTTTTGGCCCAGTCGGCCAAGCTTTCCGCCAGTACCGTTGCACCCTTGCTCGTAAAAGAATATTGTTGAGACGGTAACGAGACCTTGTACACTGTCTGATGTCCAAAAACGGATGCACCGTGCAACGTACATCGGCTCATTCAGCACAATTGTGGGTAATATCAAAGTACTACCACCCAGGAAAGCATTCCAGTGGCACAGAAAATACGCGCGAATGTCCCAATTTGCAGTTGTTTCACCAATGGTTTCACCTTTTTTCCACGGAGGATTCCAATACAAAGAGTACGTCTGAAAGTAGGAGGAGATACTGTTGTTCTAGGTTAATATCAGACATATCTAATTTTATGACCTTCATAAGGAATCAATGATTCATCTCCTATTACTGAGAAAAAAAGACTTCAATTTTTACATTAGCAGTGAAAGAGGGAAATATCCTTCCAAGAAGCTTCCTAATGCTTTAAACATATGAGTGAAACCTCAGAGATACTTCATTCTCTAATGTTAACACCAGTCTATATGTATTCCCAATATCAAAGAAACTTCGAAGTAAATCTAGGAATGCAAGCAAGAAACCTGTAAGCTCCTTCCTTTCTATGTCAAAGTGTGTTGTACTCACTTTTTAGAGTGCATGAATTTGAGGTCATTGGGACTCAATTCTCCACCCTGGCCACGTGGCCTACTGACTCTCTCTCTCTACTGGGCTACTCTCACATGGTTGACCTGTTTAGAAGTATTGCGTTGAGTCTCTTGAGAGACCTAGATTAGTCCCTCCATCGGAGACTTGTTTGGACAATGTTAGGCCTGTTTGCAGTTTGTGTCTGCTGATGTACCCTCGGGTTATCGAAGTTCGGAACCCCCATATCAATGGGGTATGCGAAGGCTTTGCCCTCATACTTTGCTGCTCGCCAGCGAGCGAAGCTCGCTGGCAAGCAGCAAAGTGCAAGGAGCGACTAGCGATCCTCACCCGTAAGAGGGGTATATCCCCTTACTCAGAAACTTGTGTTATTTTTTTGCTTAGCCGCCCAATGTTTTGGACTTTAGCGTACTCCCTATTGGACCGTTTTCATTGAAACAAGTTGCAAACTGTTTCTTGGAAGGTTCCCAATTACAGCCGCTGTAGATATTGGCACACGGATTTCAGCAGCCGCTTCTTCCATTGTGTCTTCCATGGCATCTACAACATCTGCCACAGCATCAGCCACATCTGCCATCCATGCCTCCACAATAGCGGCGGTCACATCCGCAGCACCAGCACCATCGGACGTCACCTCCTTTGTCACAATGCCCATCTCCGTTGTGGCCGTCTTCACTACCTTGGGTGCTGCGTTCACCACTGGGGCCCTTTCCCTAGTGGTACCTGTTGTCTCGACTTTTTTTTTTCTCTCTACTGCTGTTGCTGGTGCTGTACCACCTCTCCTTGCGTTTTTGCATAACACCACACCCCCTTCCTCCCTGTGAGGGACATTCTTGCATGCATCTCTGCTGCTGGTGCCATTCTTCTGCTTTTCCTGCGGTGGCTTGTGTGTCTGGCTCGGTTGGGCTGTCTTGCAAAACCTCACAGGGGCTATTCCCATTTTCCCCACACCCACTGGGGCAGGGGAAACTCTCCTGAAATCTGCCCGGCAGGGACCATACGTCGTCACCATGCCTGGTGACGACGAGTCAGTCATAGCGGATCTTCAGTGCCAGCTGAACCTCGCTGGCAAGGCTCAGTGGGAGGCTGAAGAATGCCTCAAGCTACAGGCAGACAATCGTGCTGCCTTCACTGACGAGGTAGCTGCTATTGTGCTTAAGCGTGTGTTTGCTTCCTGTGCCACTCCTTCTGGTGCTAACACTGGTACCACTGCGAGTAGTTTATCCACACCATCTATTGCTTCTCCTCCGCTGCCAACTATGCTGTCACCCCTGCTACCGCTGCCCCTGCAGCTGTGCCGTGCCAGCATGACTTCTTCTCTCAGTCCCCAGTCCTTACGACAGGGTTCACCTTTTTCCCTGGGAGACACATTTCAGTGCTGGGGATTAGTGGGAGGATCTGTGGGAGAACTACTCTCTGAAATTCCCTCCCTTCACCCATGTTGCTGCTAAGTCCGGCCCCGATTTTCATGTACTCATCTTTGCTGCACCTGGGCTGCTCATTGATGACGTCGAAAATTTCAATGCTAGTCCCGCCGTCCAGTGCCTGGCCAATCAAGTTGGTGCATATGTTATGCTTAGTCGCCATACCACCATCAATGGACGGGCTTTCCTGAGTGCGCTCACCGTCCAGCTCAACACGCTCTTGATCCATGATGAAAAAACTGTTGATGCATACTGGGCTCATGGCCTCAAGCTCCTTCGTGAGCATGGCAAAGCTGGGCCTAGCCAACTTTCCGCTGTGCTCACCATGGTGAATGGGTTGATCCTAGAGCTCTCAGACCTCCTGCGGAATATCAAGGTAGATGAGCTGCAGTGTCTTGCATCCCAGCCCATTCCAAAGTCTCCTGGTGTTGGCGGTCTGTGGGACATCACTTCTTAGCGCCTCGCTGTTTGGTGGACCGGCCTCCCAAACAAGCGCCTTCATTGCATGGTTGTTATGGGGGTTGTCGTCATCGCTGCTGCCTGCTCTCCCTCTTCCTCTTCATCCGCATCCTCTTCCTCCGGATATCAATGTGGAGAGATATAGAGAAGAAACCTAAGAAAAAAATCGCAAATATTGATGATATCGGCCCTTCATGGCTGATATAAATGAATTTGGTTGAAATCAGCGGATGGGGGGTGGTGGGGGGGGAGGGGCTACCCTACGGTTGCCGGTATCGCGGTCTTGACATTGATATTGGTATCGGCAACAAAACACTCTCTCCCTCTTTCCTTGATTTCAGTCTTGTCCAACATACCACCCTCGCCCTCGATCATATCCTCCCCATTTTTCCCACTCCATCCCTTGATCTCTCTATCATGATCAAACCCTCACTCACATTGTTTTCATCTCTAAATCAATCCATAAATCCCATATTCTCCCTCGCCCACTATACCTCTCGCCCTCCACATTGAATTCTAACAAGAATTACCGCTTTTCAGTATTCTTCATAGACGTCATGCATAAAAAAACATAGAAAATTTCCTGACAGAATCAACCCCTCACAACTTGATCTATGGTTATGGGGATGTGACTGAAATAAGGAAGATAAATCCAGAAAGCGCGCGCGCGCACACACACACACACACACACACACACACACACACACACACACACACACACACACACACACACACACACACACACACACAGACACACACACACACACACACACACACACACACAGACACACACACACACACACACACACACACACACAGACACACACACACACACACACACACACACACACAGACACACACACACACACACACACACACACACACAGACACACACACACACACACACACACACACACACAGACACACACACACACACACACACACACACACACAGACACACACACACACACACACACACACACACACAGACACACACACACACACACACACACACACACACATATATATATGTATATATATATATATATAGAGAGAGAGAGAGAGAGAGAGAGAGAGAGAGAGAGAGAGAGAGAGAGAGAAAGAGAGAGAATAATCATGAGAATTTAAGTCGTTTTCAATCACTGCCACATGTTTGTTTTCAAAAGAACAATTATCAGAATATGGGGCCTAATTTGTGCCTCTTTGTTACAAGAGATGGAAGCGTCGTAGACTGAGGAATTGTTGCAATCCTGTTTTCATACTTTGGCGGAGTGCCACTGTGGGTATGCCTTTTTTGTACTCATTTTTGCATGGTAAAGCACATCTATTGAATAAAATCACTCACACACATTGTATAATTTTCTAAGAAGCCACAATAATGTTTATGTAATAAGGTCCTTGTGTTGATTTTTTGTAGCTTTTTGGCAGTCTGTAAAGTAGTTGTGCAAGAAGTGGGTGTAAAACTAGATCCCCTTTGTTTAACTCCAGATAGATAATATTACGAAGTCAAATTAACAAAATTTATTCCTCTGATATTCGTATTTAAACAAAATCATGAGGCAGTAGGGTATTGAATGGACAAGAGACGGTGAGGAAGTGGATGAGATGGAAGTCGTCCGTGAGCAACCAAAATGGAGTTGGCGAAAGAGCTCAGCTGAGTCATCCTTGATACTTCTCACTTTGCAAGGAGTGGCGGGGATAGCTCAGTTGGACTTCACCTAGAAAGCAAGTCCCTGCGTGCAATCATACCCTGATCCTTTGAATGGAAAAAAAGGGTACGACAATGTTAATGTTGTGGTGAGCTTTGAGCTCACTTGTTTCTGATGACGAGTGTGACAGGTTCCTTCAGATGAATCTTTCGAATTTGTGGCAGCATGTGGAAATCCAAGTGCACTAGATGGACAATGGCTACAGCGGAATCACGGGTGGTACGTTATGCAAGGTGGGTCCAGTGTGGCGCCTACCTATTCTGATTTGTACTATGAGGCACTTTGGGCAGTCAAGGTGCATCTTAAAGGAAGATAGTCCAGAGCACCCCTCGGGCTTGGACCCAACGTTTAACTGGGAGCAACGAGATAACATCTTGTCGGTCCTTTGCAATAGAGAAAACAAGATGAACTCCAAGGAGGAGGGGAAATTTCATCTTAAGCAAGGGTGGCGGGCGATGCAATACCAGAAAGAAGATGAATTAGAAGAGGAAGAATTGCTACTGGACGAGGTACAATTTCCCAAAGCAAAAGCCGATTATGATCCAAGGGCCATGCAGGTGGAAGATCATGTCACTGAACCCATCGAGCAGCTGGAGGAGGATGATGAACCCGTCCTGCTCCAGGAGATGATAACTTTGAATGGACGTATATTGTATGAAAAAGTGGAGGTGACCCTCATGAAGACCAGCCAGGGCTCTTAGAGCTATCAACCCCAAGGAGATCTTCACCCACCCCCTCACAAGCTAGAATATTGGTGCACGAAAAAATTCTCTCTCCTTGTCATCACGAGCCACAAGGTGAGGAATCACCTGTCCCCGGAACCACTACATGCTCTTTATCAGCCAAAAACTCTCAGTAGGCAGTCTTTGCCTACAAATAAGTCTGGAATGGAGTCTTCCTTGATTCTGGAGGCTTTTCCAGCACCATCATCACACTTCTAGTACCTGCAACCAACGTCAAAACACATAGTGAAAATGTGCGAAGCTGTGGGGAGGATTGAACAAAAAACCACAAACAAGGATGGTGCACATGATGCTACCAGGGATCCATCACCAACGTCTCTCCCATCAGCTCGTATGGCTGCGGGGCCCCATGCAGGCCGAGGTTGGCATTTAGGAGATGGGGCCATGTCTTCGGCCAAGATGCGCGTGAAATATATATATGCAGTAATACTTGACATCAGCCTGGTATAAACTCACCCAAACTAACATTGAGATTGTCATCTCAACTTCAGGCAACATTGGCACACCACCAAGTGTGATTGACAGGAACGATTCCAAGTGTGCAGTGGCTATTGGTGCAAACCCAAGGACAACCTCGGCAGTGAAGGGAAGGACTGCAGACAAACCTCTCCTAAGTGAAACAGCAACCAATGCACATAAAAATAGCAGTGACGTGGCAGTACATTGTTGTTCTAGACTGGGAGGATCACTAAGTGGAAGATTACCAGCTAGGAAAATAGGATATGCTTCATCTACAACCACTCAAGGAGTTGGCCTGGTGCAGGGACACTGGCCCCACTTGCGTGCTCCGGTCAGAGCACATGTACAGGTGGTGCCCACTCAAGAACTTGCTCAAGGGGTGGCTTCCAAGGCAGCATACCAGATTCCCAAGCTTGAAGTTTTCAAGGAAGAAGTGGAGGAGGACCCAGCAATGAGGCTGTCCAAGCTCAACAATTGTTTGGAATATGGTCTACTATCCCCTGAGAACATTTTCCATGCAGTTCACTTGGTATTGCAAGGCAAGGCATTGGAATTGTTCAGCACTGAGAACCAGAAATGCCCGTTTTTCGATTATAAGGATCTTGCACGACTCATGACTAAGTGCTTTGACCCCATGAGTCTGGAGGTGGAAGAAATTCAAATCTGAACCATCTCAATGAATGCGGCAAAAAGCATCAAACTGCACAACAAAAATTCTACGGATCTAAATGAAGTGTGTGAATATTCCACGCCGGATAATCAAGGAGTAATTCTGTGCCGTAATTCTCTGATCCCAGTGATAGTCAATAACCTTGAACTGAGGTGCCTCGATATGCTAGAATCTTTGAAGGAGGAAGCCTAGCACCAATAGCAGGGGGTGAAGCAACAAGCAGCACAAGAGTAAATGACACCAAAGGAGCACCTAGCAACAACCATACGGAAGCCAGCAGGAGGATCTGTGCCTAAATCCATGAACCCACACAATTTTCCCCCAGGGAGCTATTATGACAGTGGCGACTTTACCCACCAACAAAGGGACTGCCGTCATCCTCAGGATTCATGGGGTGGCCAGCAGGGAAGACATCTTTACCTAGGTAGGGGACAGGCTGCTCAATTAGCACCTAGTTCCCGGCAAACTGTGGGGCCAAATGTGGGCCCTATATTAGGGACTACACAGCAGGAAAGGCCACAACAATGGAAATTGTTTTCCCAAAAATACCACAGACAAGGGCACAACAGGAGAAAATCCACTCACACCCAAAATCCCAGCAAGGATTTTCACATTGGGTGTTAGTCCAACGGGTGAAAACTTGTGTTTTCACCGTTTGACTAAAACCCAACTTGCACCCACCAACACCGGCAGAACAACAAATGGTCAACACTGCAAAATAGGAGGGAGGAGAGGGTCGGATACCACAAGAGATGTATGAGCGGATGCACAAATTCAAAGAGAAGGTCCAACGAAAATACGAGCACCTGGACCGGTGTGTGGAGGTGCAATCAGTATGCCTCCCCTGCCAACTCCCACCAACTGGAAAAGAGCCCCAAGGTAGGCCACACTTGGCACCCAAGGTTGTGTTTCCATCTTGCACCAGTTTCCTCCCCTCCAGAGAAACATTGACTGCAGCAAGTGGCAACCGTATTTGAGCGGCCTTCAAGCTTCCACTTACCCCTCTCACCCCAGTAGAGTACTTGTAGCATCATCCTGATCGGTTGTCGCAGCTAGAAGCACTATTTGACCGGTGGACATTCAGCTGAACTGGAACTAAGGAAGCCTAGGGGTTCTAGGCATGCCAATCCGTTGGATTTTACATAACAGGATCTTTAGGAGTCTTCAGAAACTATGTCCTCAGGTTGATACACTGTCTGATGCTTTGCTGGGTTGTTGGTGGTGATCTCACTGACGATTTTCACCACTCACACACACACACAGGCACTCTTGCCTTAATAATTTCATTGACTGTGTGATTCAAGAGTGTGGGCTAAAGGCACAGTTACACGACTCGTCTCACAAGCTTTCCAACGGTACTAAGCTTGTTAAGAATTATGTCATACAGACAAAGCAATGGAAATACAAAGCCTACAACTACTTCTCCTACTAAGCTAGCTATAAGCATACAGAAATACAAGTGTTACGTAGTCTTGTATCCTGTGTCTTTGAGTCCTCAGTCACAGGGTCACCCGGACGCCGCTCGATGGCTTCCAGTCATCGGCAGACCGAGGTTGGCGGATACCCAGCGCCCTCGGTGCGATCCATGGATGAGATCGTCCAGATCTGCGGTTGCTCTCCATTGCCGTTGATCTTTCTCGGGCGTTGTCTCGAGAGGAGCCGATGCTCACACTTCTTGATTCATCGACGGCTCCGATCAGTCTGCTTCCTTGCGATGATTCTTGATCACTGGATCCGTATTTAGAAGGACGACGTCTGCCCCCCAAGCTCCGGTCCCTTGCCATGTCAGCAGACTCAGTATCAAGAGGAGCTCACGCTCACACTCTTGCTTAGTCTGGCAGGCCACACACAGCATTTGCCCAAATCCTGCTGCAATATATGGTGTACGTTATCAGGTTGTTGCTAGCTCCATGGAGCTCCGATAGGACGAGTAGAGTAGGTAGGGTTGCGGATGGATGGATCAGTGGGATGCCTAAAGAGGCCTGTCCACAGCCATGCCATACCCTGCCATACAGGATAGACAGGAGGGTCGAGATAGGGAGAGCAAATCTCTCTCTCGGCCCTCTTGCTTCCTTTTTGTTGATTTGCACTCGTGCCGAGCGTAAGCCGTTGGATCAAAAAATCTGACGGCTGTCCCCTTTTCAACACCCCCCCCTTGTCAATCCATCACCGTTGAGGTTGGATCCAAGAACTTGAAAAGGAAGGAATCTCCCCGCAAGAACAGAGCCGTGAAGCGGGAACAAACGAACATGCGGTGAGGCACGGGAACGCCCGCCAAGCCTCCCTCCCCCCCGGGCAAACCGAGCCTCGACAGTGGTGGACAAAACGCGAGAGGGTCCGGGACGCCAGTAGAGGAGGACGGAACAATACACAGGGTGTACCGTGGGGCGGTGGAACCTTTTTGACCCGGGCAAAGCCCAGTCGGCCGAGGAAGGACCGCACCCAGCAGCACACCCTGCCCGGACTCGGGGGAGTGGCCATCTCCCGTTAATCCGACCCGAATGGTGAGCTGACAGCGGCAGCCCACCCAACGGGGTATGAATCCAAGATGGAAGCCGGACCGATCTTGTGCAGAGTAGAATTGCAGGTGCGAGCGGCGTGGCCTCCCCGGATGGGCCAAGGCGGCGAGATTGTTGGCGTTTTGCGAGGACCGAGGCACGGAGCAAGGAGCACAGCGCGTAGCAAAAAAAACGCAGAGGGACAGGAAGTGCGCAACGCAGGCAGAGGGGTCGAAGTCCCCTCGTCCGTCCCAACGCCTCATGTTGGAGGGGCGGAAGATGAGAACGACCAGCGGTGGCAAAGAGGATAGTGCAGGGGAGATAGCGCAGAGAAGAAGCGAGCAGGAGCAAAGGGCAGAAAAATGTGGGGTTAGCGGTCGTAGGCAACCCGCGTCCGTGCCAACGCCTCATGTGTGGGGCACGGAAACGGGAAGCTATGACGGCTCCGTCGACGGCCACCTCCATCCGTCCCAACGCCTCATACGGGGGGGAAGGAAGAAGAGGGCATAGAGTGAGCGTGCAGAAAGCGAAGAGCTGAGGAGTCGGGGCGAGGAAGGTCATGAAGAGGAGAGGAGGCCCATGTGGACACAGAGATGAGAATGCCGCTCGGCGGAGAGTGCTTTGGTAAAGATGTCAGCAGTTTGATCGGCAGTGGGGATGTAGAGCATCACGAGTTTGCCTTTAGCAACCGCGTCGCGGACATAGTGATACCGCCGACGGACATGCTTGGTACGGTCATGAAGAATGGGATCTTCCGAGAGAGCGATGGCACCCTCGTTGTCGTAGTGGATGGCCGTAGGTTCGAGTTGGTCGAACCCCAACTCACTCAATAGCATGCGAAGCCAGACCACCTCTCTGGTGCATTCACTCTTAGCAATGTACTCGGCTTCCATACAGGAGAGAGCAACCACCAACTGTTTCTTGCTGTGCCAACTAACTGGTCCACCATTGAGAAGAAAAACGTACCCAGAGGTAGAGCGACTCGTGGTCTGATCACCAGAGAGATCAGCGTCATAGAAACCTTGGAGGATGTTGTTGCCAGAGGAGTAGCGGATGGCGAGAGAAGCAGATCCGCGAAGATAGCGAATACTGCGCTTGGCGGCCACAATATGCACAGCGGTAGGGCATTGGCACCCTTGATTGAGAAGGCCAACGGCAAAGGAGAGGTCAAGATGGGTGGCCACAGAGGAGTGCATCAGGGATCCCACCATGTGGGAAAAGGATTGGGCATCATGAGAAGAGGCCAGAGGCATGGCTATCGTGACGGGCTTGGTGAGGCCGTGATCCTTGGAGAGCGGCGTGGACTGAGGGGTAGAAGTACCAAGACCGAATTCGTCGGCCACGCGTTGGGCGTATGTGGCTTGAGTAAGCGTCACCTGGCCGTGTGTCATGTCATGATCGACTTGGATGCCAAGGTAGTACTTCATGGGTCCCATGTCTGTCATTTCAAAATGGCGGGACAATTGCTGCTTGAGAGTGTCCAGGACTGGGAGAGATGGTCCAAAGAGAATGAGGTCTTCCACATAGAGGATGACTCTGAGGAGGTTAGATCCACCATGAAAGTACACCGAGTGATCGGAGTGGAGGCATTGGAGGCCTTGGAGTAGGAAAAACTCATGGATCTTCAAGTTCCATTGACGAGGAGCTTGCTTTAGGCCATACAGTGACTTGTTGAGCTTGCAGACGTGGTCAGATTTTTCTGGAGAGATAAATCCTTCAGGTTGACTCATGTAGATTGTCTCATTGAGATTGTCATTGAGGAAGGCGCTATTGATATCTGTTTGGTGAAGGTGTCACTTATTGTTGGCAGCTAGAGAGAGTATCACTCAGATGGATGAGTACTTGGCCACGGGTGCAAAGGTATCTTGATGGTTGATGCCAAGCACTTGGCTGTACCCGCGCACAACAAGTGGAGCTTTGTAGCGATCGGGTGTGCCTGCACTGGTCAGCTTTGTTTTGAAAACCCACTTACAGGTGACGACGGGGGTTTTTGGTGGTCAAGGAAGGAGATCCCATGTATGTTGTTTTTCAAGCTGGGAGAATTCCTCTTGGGTTGCTTGGCACCATTGGTCAGCATCCGGACGGCTCATGTCATCTTTGAAGTTGATGGGGTCCACCACTTGTGTGAATAGTGCAGTGTCATTGATGTCATCATTGGTCGGAGACTTGGTGGTCGCCTGGAAACCGAGCTGAAGAAAGGATGGAGGTCTTGTGAGTTGGGCAGATCGGCGTAGTCTTGACTGCGTAGCAGCTGGTGGAGCGGATGACACTGTGCCTGGGATGAATGCATGTGGAGCGGAGGGAGCATCATGATGCTCTTCTGGAAACACAGGGGGAAGGACACCGGCATGATCATCTGGTGTACGGTCAACAGAAAACTTTTGAAGAGGTGGTGAATTTGTCTCAATGTAGAGAGTGATCGTGACTGCCGGTGGGGCTGCATCACGAGCGTGGTTGAAGAAGCTTTCATCGGAAATGGGTTGTCTTTTGCGGATGACGCGCTTGGAGATTGGGTCCCATAGATGGTAGATATCACGGGTCTCGTGCTTGAGAAGGATGCAAACTTCGGATCGTGGATCAAGTTTGGAGCTTTCTTCTGGCCAGACCCAGGCGAATGTTGTGCAGCCAAAGATAGGGATATGTCCCAGGTAGGGCTTGCTCCCAGTCCATGATTCATAGGACATTGATGCACTTGCAGGCAGCTTCACTGTGGGAAGATGATTCGTGAGATAGGTTGCAGTGTGGAGAGCCTCAGCCTAGAAAGCAGATGAGAGACCAGCAGTGTAGAGCATGGTCCGGAGTCGCTCAAGGAGCGTCTGGTTCATCCGCTCTGTTTGACATTCTGTTGTGGCGTGTATGACACCGTGGTTTGATGCTGAATGCCTCTCATTGTAGAAGGCTTTGAGACTGTGGTTAAACAACTCGGTGCCATTGTCGGTGCGGATCTTCTTGATTGTCAGACTTGTCTCAATTTCAATTTGTTGAATCCTGGTTTTGATTGCTTCGATGGTGTCGGATTTGAAGCGAGGAACCCGGGTCTAGACCATATGTGTGTAGTCATCCAGGATGACGAGGAAATAATGCTTGTTTGAAAGGGAGCCCTCCTTGATGTAACAAAGGTCCATGTGCACAAGTTCCAAATGCTCGTGGGTTCCATGAGACGGAAGTGTCGGAAAGGAGGCCCGGTGTTGTTTGCCTGTGGACAGCCTCCACACATGGGCTCATGGCCATCTTGGATCAAACTAGTGGGAAGATCATGGACGATTGAATCTACAGCCATTTTGGTTAGTGTTGAATAACTGACATGTGCCAAACTCTTGTGCCAGAGTTCCATTGCTATTGACGGAGAGGTCGTCTTCGTTGATGTTGATGTGGAGTTGGATGTGAACACCATGAATTCCATCTCTTGCGTCTCTTGGTGTCTTGAAGGTTCGGTGGTGTCGAGAATGGTCAGGTTTCCCATCCGAGCGGTAACAGATGCTAGCTGAGACGTCTGGTTGTACACCTTGCAGTTCTTGTCAGTGTAAAATACCACTTTGAAGTCTTTGTCGTTGAGCTTGGTGACAGAGAGAAGGTTTGCAGCGATATCGGGAATAAAGAGTACGTCTTCAAAGGTCCTGATTGCCGCTTTCCCATTGCACTTAATGCCAACTTTGACCGTCCCTTGTCCATAGACGGGGATAAATCTGCCATCACCAAGGCGGACTTCTCGTGGTGTCAGAAAATGCTTGAAGTTGATGAACCAATCCTTCTTGCAAGCCATGTGTTTTGTGAAGCCGGAGTCCATAATCCATGCCAGGATGCCGGCAGCCAGGAGGAGTGCACTGTTGATGGAGCACATGGCCAGTTTTTTTGTTACAAAATCCTCTTCTGCCACAGTGTGATGTACTGCGTCCTCTGGTGCTGAGTCATAGGTTGGGTGCTCTGGCTGGGTAACTGGCACATCCTTGTCGGACAAGACTGGTCCTTCAGATAAGAGATTTAGCTGAAAGTTGTTTTCTTCATCAGGGGATTCTTGCGCTTTTGAAGAACCTGTAAGGAGAGCGGCAACGGTGGACATGTAAGTTGTGAGCATGGGTTGATGTAGCCGTCGAGATCCGTAGTGAAGAGCAAGGTTTGGACGTCGTGTAGGGCAGTCCATGGCAATGTGCCCTTTCTGCTTGTATGTCCAACACACTCGGTCGTTTGGTGGAACAAAACCCCGTGGTGAGTGAGGAGTTGACTGGACTCTGTTGTTGAAGTGCGTGAGCGAGCCCTAACTTCCATTACCATAGGATCCAAAATTCTTGGTCCTCTATCCTTGATATTTGGAGATGAGGTCAGTTTCGCCCCCGTTTTCCTTGAGATATTGTTCTTCAACCATCATTAGCTCTTCAACAGCTTTCTCCAGAGTTAAGGAATATGGTTGATTTCCAGGTGGTGGTGCTGCTGCGGGTGTAGCACCCACGACAACACCAGCTACCCAGCGGCTGCTCTGCCTTGTGCATCAATTGCTTGCTACAGGGTTGTCCAAAGTTCAGCCAGTTGGGCATCAAAACTCTTTCCCTGCTTCTGAAAGGTCTAAGGCCAGTTGATGGTGTCCTTGAATCTGACAGGTAGTCCACAAAAAAGGGTTAGCACCAATACTCTTTCAGAAATCACTTCCCCCATTGAGGAAATGCGACTGGCAAGATGCTTGCGATGAGACACGTGATTGTCTAGGTGTGTCCCTTCTTCCATTTATTGGGTGTGGAACTCTGTCAAGAGGCTTCCGAGTTCAACATCACTCGTTCTCTTATAGCGATTCCTCAGAGCCTTCCATGCCTTCCTTGGACAGTGGGTCGAGTTGTCTTCTCTGATAATGAAGTTGAGTCATTCCGTTAGATTAAGTATAAAAATTGAGAAGGCTTGATCACAGCATCGTTTCCAGTTGGTTCCCTCTTAGGGTGTTGCTTCTGCAGATAATGTGTCAGTAGGAGGATCGCAAACAACTCCCCAGAGGCCCTTGTTCAGAAAAATCATCTCAATGTTGAATACAAAGGTATGATAGTCATCTCCGTCAAACGGTGCCACTTTGAAGTAATCCCCATTGTTGTTGGTTTCCGCCATGGTTGAGTAGATCTAAAAATACCACCTGCTTTGATACCAGATATTGAATTTTACATAACAGGATCTTTAGGAATCTTCAGAAACAATTTCCTCAGGTTGATACAATGTCTGGTGCTTTGCTGGTGGTGATCTCACTGACGAGTGTCACCACTCACACACACAGGCACTCTTGCCTTAATAATGTCATTGACTGTGCGATTCAAGAGTATGGGCTGAAGGCACAGTTACACGACTCGTCTCACAAGCTTTCCAATGGTACCAAGCTTGTTAAGAATGATCTCATACAGACAAAGTAATGGAAATACAAAGCCTACAACTACTTATCCTACTAAGCTAGCTATGAACAAACACAAATACAAGTGTTACGTAGTCTGGTATCCTGTGTCTTTGAGTCCTCAGTCACAGGGTCACCCGGACGCCGCTCGATGGCTTCCAGTCATCGGCAGACTGAGGTTGGCGGATGCCCAGCGCCCTCGGTGTGATCCACGGACGAGATCGTCCGGATCTGCGGTTTCTCTCCATTATCGTTGATCTTTCTCGGATGTCATCTCGAGAGGAGCCGATGCTCACACTTCTCGATTCGTTGACGGCTCCGATCAGTGTGCTTCCCTCGCGATGATTCTTGATCACCGGATCCGTCTTTAGAAGGACGACTTCTGCCCCCCAAGCTCTGATCCCTTGCCACGTCAGCAGTCTGAGTATCAAGAGGAGCTCACGCTCACACTCTCGCTTAGTCTGCCAGGCCACACACAACATCTATCCAAATCCTGCTATAATATATGGTGCACTTTATCAGGTTGTTGCTAGCTCCATGGAGCTCCGATAGGATGAGTAGAGTAGGTAGGGCTACGGATTGATGGATCAGTGGGATGTTGAAAGAGATCTGCCCACAGCCATACCATACCCTGCCATACAGGATAGACAAGAGGGTCGAGAGAGAGCGAATCTCTCTCTTGGCCCTCTTGCTTCCTTTTTGTTGATTTGCACTCGTGCCGAGCGTAAGCTATTGGATCAAAAAAATCTTGCGGCTGTCCTTTTTCCAACACAATCTTACTCAAGACTTTGTACATTTTCTCGTATTGATATAAGGAAGCCTAAGAATTCATTCATTAACCAACTGACTTGGTGCTCCAAGTATTGCCTCTCACACGTCCATTCAATCCTAATTCGTCTGTAGTATTGCACCTTGGTGCAACACCACCGGGAGAGACGTGTGGCAAGAAGATCAGTTACTAAGAGCGACCTTGCTACTAGGAGAGGGTCGTGCAACATCTTAAGAGTTCACCTACACACCATGGGATCAACGGTGGGAGGTCTATTCCAAGGGCTCAACGTGTAGCCATCATGCCGGGCACCCCTTGGTTAAAATCTTGTATTAGAGCATGTGCGTGTTTGCTCGACTTTGTACAGGATGCTCGACGCCGAATCGGACCCAAGCTGATCGGATCAGACAGTCACCAAGGTAGCCGCTTCCGGAAGGGAGCCCGGTGGGAGGGATTTTCTGCCTGGACCATCTTAAAAACCAAAAAAAAAAAAAATGTACAGGATACAAGTGAGGCAGTAGTCCTGCCACAACTATGATTGACAAGACATGTTTTTTGTCACAATCGGAAGCACAGAGGGAGCAGTATCTGACCAGGCTTTCTTCATGGAGGAGATTTGACGTGTTCTCAATTAATTGTACCAAGTTAAGAAGTAGCTGCATGGGGAGATTGAGACGCGAGTCATCAAATTCCCAGTACATTGAGGGTATCGCATTTGCATCCACATCTGGATTTTGGTGGCCAAAACCAAAGGCAACGATTCTGTACACCAGCAAGGGCAGCGGAAAACAATGGCCCTTTATGGTAAACTAAAACTTCATAGTGTTGGGTTTACCTGTGGGAGAAGATGCATCTTGATTGTGCATGTGAACCGAGGCGCGTCCAGCGTGACGGTCACACGCCAAGCCCTTGGGATAAACCTCCCAACCATCGACCCCTTGATGTGTGGGCCAACCCTTGAGATGCCACAAGACCCTGTCTTAGTGACCGAGGTTCCCGCCATGCGACTCTCCCGGCGCTGTTGGCACCAAGGCGCACTATGGAAGACTTACAGGTTTGAAAGGACGAGTGCGAGGAAATACTTTGAATCTAAGGATAGTTGGTCAATGAATGAATGCTTTAGAAATGATAGATCAGTACAAGATAATGTAAAGAGTCTCTGGGTAAGTTTGGCATGCCTAGAACAATCCATAGGCTTCTTTATGTACCAGCCCCTATGGGCCAGCCGAGAGCCCCTCGGTGCTCTGAAGCTCTCTTCTGAGGTACAACCATGCAAATAACACATGCATCACGTATTGTGCAATGCGAGCTTTCCAACGCACCAAATAACGCCTCAATTTATGAAGAAATGGTTGAGTTATGGCCATTTGAGTGTTCCACGCGTGACTGCCGCTGGTAGCACCACCATCGGGGGTCACGGCCACCCGAAGCGCCCTTGCCTGCAAATGCAGCTCACGTCGCCATCCCAAAGCACCCATGGACCCCAATGAACCTTGTTTCATTGGCTAAGCATCCATCCAAGGGCACTTTGGCTGTAGTGGGCGAGAAATTCGCTCCGGCGTGCTCGGGGTCCAACTGGTACACCTGTTTTCCAGAGGTGTGCCTCCCCCCTTTGCACGGCTGTATCTTTCTCGTCCTTGCACCAAATGACCCATTTCTTGGGTCTATTTCTCATATTTTTTCACATAAAATACAATGGGAGCATCAAAACATGCATCTTAATTCAGCATTATGACCTAATCACCGTCTCGACGGGTAGCTCCCATAACATGCCCCTCCCAAGGGCGTACCGTCAAGTGCACTCCTGGTATGCTCGTAAGACCGCATTCACCGTACCGCCCCCATGGAAGTCAGCTTCAAGGATTGAGCAGTTGTGCTCAGACCCATAGCCAAGCCATTACACCAGGTGCTGCCACCCGTTACCGCACCAACGGTGTGGAGCCTATCCCCATGCCGTGAACTGCATATCCGGCTCCTTGTAGGCCTTAAGGAGAGAAGCGTGGAACATGGGATGGATCCCGTAGTGGTGCGGCAGCTCCAACTCGTAGCTCACCGTGGAACGCTTCTCCTTAACCGGATAAGGGCCCATCCACCAAGGCTTGAGCTTATCAATGCCCACCCCCACGAGCTGCAGGTTCCACGAGCTTAGCAACACCTTATGGCCCACATAGATCTCCTTTCCTGTCCAGTGCTTGTCTGCTTGACGCTTCATCTTGACGCAACATCTTGCCTTTTGAAGTGCATCTTGTACGCCCCGCCACACCTCCGTGAAGTCATTTTCAATTAACTGTACCGCGGGTAGGTTCGATCTCGTGGCCACGTCCGGGGGACATGCAGGCTACACCCCATTCACTACCTCAAAGGGAGACCTTTCTGTTGAGGTATGCACTACTGAGTTGTAGGTAAACTTAGCCACCGGGAGTTTGCATTCAGATCCCTCACCATCCGGCTCTAAGATCCCCCAAAACAGTTGCTCCATGGTCTGGTTGCTGCGCTCAGTTTGGCCATCCGTTTGAGGATGGTAGGTTGATGAAAGAGCCACACGGGTGCCCAACGTCTTGAAGAGTTCCTCCCAAAACCGAGAGGTGAAGCGCGGGTGGGAGTCCGAGAACATGCACTTCGGCACCTTGTGAAGTTTGATGACATGTTGCAAGAGGAGTTGAACCGTCTCTGCTGTTGTGACCTTCTCTGTACATGGAATGAAGTGCGCCATCTTGCTAGACCAATCCACCACCACTAGCACCATGTTGTTGCCCGTTGCGCTCGGTGGAAGACCCCCCCACAAAGTCCAGTGAGATTTCTTTCCACGGGCACTCCGGCACCGATAGCGGCTATAGCTCTCCTGGCGTCTGTGCCCTTCGGGACTTGATTCTTTGGTACGTGTCACAGCTGCTCACGTACTCCTTGTTTTCTGCTTCCATTTTCGCCCACCAATATTTGTGCGCAAGTGTCTTGAAGGTCTTGTCATGGCCGAACTGACCATTGTAGTGCGAGTCGTGTGCTTCTTCCAACAACTCCTGTCGCAATGACGCACTCTTTGGCACCGCAATCTGGTTCCCCTTCTCACGCTGCCAATATTGACCATCCCTCTTGCACCCCTTCACCGTACTCCCGGCAAAGTCCTGGTTCTCCACATACCCATGAGCAAACGGGCTGCGGATAATCGGAGATCCCCCACGTACCATGATCGCATGTACGCCCAAGTCCAGGCGACACGAATGAGGGTCTCCTGGGCTGGTTCTCCCTCGTTTGTAATGTATCTCCTAGTCAAAGCCGCCCTCTAGCAAGCTCCATCCACCATACTTGACGATAACTCAGGTTTGGCTGCAACTTGAGGTAATTGAGTACGTAGTGGTCCGTGTGCACCACACACCCCCGCGCCTCAAGGTAGTACCTCCATTGTTTGAAGGCCTAGACTATCGCAAGTATTTCCTTCTTGTGGATTGGGTAGTTGACCTTAGCCCCTTTCAGCTTCTGGAGTAGTACACAACGGGCTGCAACCCCTTCCCTTGATCCTGTATCAACACCCCGCCGATTGCATAGTCGCTCACATCCGTCGCCAACACGTACTCCTTGCTCTTGTCCGGATGCACCGACACCGGTGCTTGACACATGGCAGCCTTCACTGCTCCAAAGGTTTGTCCCTCCTTTGTACCCCACTCCCATTGGTACCCTTTTTTAGCAAGTCTGTCAAGGGTGCTCAACATGCCACGTGCCTCTGGATAAACCTCCAGTAGTGTTTTGTAAAACCCAGAAAAACCTAGATCTGATGCACGCACAATGACTCTAGCCACTCCCTCACTACTTCCACTTTCTTTGGATCCATGCAGATACCCCTCCCGTTGACAATGTGCCCGATGAACTCTACTTCATACTTGGCGAATTCACATTTGCTGAGCTTGGCAAACAACCACTAATTTCTCAGCACTTCCATCACCATCCGCAGGTGCTCTTGGTTCTCCTTCATTGTCCACGAGTAGACAAGGATTTCATCAAGGAAGACGACCACAAACTAGTCCAAGTAGGGGTGGAGTATCCTGTTTATCAATGCCATGAATGTAGCCGGAGCATTAGTTAGCCCAAGAGGCATTACGAGATACTCAACGTGTCCATAGCATGTCCAAAACGTGGTTTTTTCCACATCCTCCTCCGCAATGCTGATTTGGTGATTCCCTTACCTCAGACCCAGTTTGCTGAAGACACACGCATCTCGTAGCTGGTGGAACAACTCCTAGGCCCGTGGCAATGGGTAGCGGTTCTTCACCGTGATTTTGTTGAGCGTCGGATAGCCCACGCACATTCGCAACTCTCGCGACTTCTTCTTGATGAACAGCACTGGCACCGCGTATGGAGACACCGACGGCCAAATGAAGCCCTGGTCCACCAACTCCCCCAACTGCTTCTTGAGATCCACAAGTTTCACGTCGCTCATACGGTTGTAAAACCGCACAGTCGGTGAAAACCCTGGCACCACCTCGATCCTGTGTTCAATGTCGTGCCACGGTGGCAACCCCTTTAATCAATCCTCTCAAAAAACACAACCGAACTCCTTGAGTACCTCTCCAACACAAGGAGGTAGAAGGGACTTCAGAAGTTCCGCTGCTTCAACGGCTGCAATTTACTGCTCTGCTACTTGTTGTGGACGCACCCATGCCAAGTAAACGTGGCCTCCCTTGTGCTCACACCACTTCAACTGCTGCAAGTTGATGAACCGCAACTGCTTCCCCACTTCCACCACATCCAACTCCTTCTTCCCACCCTACCACAATGGCAAAGTGAGATTCTTCCGGTCTGCCTTCATGAGCATCCTGTTGCACTTCCAATCCACCTGTGGATTCCAGGCGTGCAACCAATCCCGGCCGATCAAGTGGTCGTAGTCATCCATAGGACAAGGGTGGAACTCCATGTCACACACCAATTCATCCATGTGGACCTTGTGCTTGACGAGAGGCCTACCGCACTCCACCACTCCGGACTCCTGCCGCACCTTGGCTGACATCCCCGGCTACTGTGCAAGCTCCAACCTCATCGCCAACTTGTTGAAGAAACTATGGCTCGTGCCGCCGTCCAACACTCCGCGTAGCTTCCTCCAACCCTTAATACTCCACTCCAAAATCTCAAGATGCAGCTTCAGGATGATGCGTAGAAACTGTCGGGTCTCACCTTCATTCCGCAACAGCCCTTGAGGCAGCTCCTTAATTGGCAAAAGCTTTTCAGGGCTGGTGCTATTCCTTGCGGACAAAAGAATCGCAATAGATGACCTTCCTCACCACAAGTCCAGCACTTGCCTCCCAGTCCCTGCTGCCCATCCGAGCCCCGCTGCCCGGCTTGGATTGCATCCACCTCCATGGGCACAACCTGACCCTGCTACACTCGTGGTTGTGTTGCGTAGCTGGTCCGACGCACATTGTAGCTTACGGCGTCAATGCGCTCCGCTACCGAAACCAACTCTGCAAAGGTCCGCAACCCGAGCACGGCGAGATCACATTGGATGTGTAACTGATCCGCCTTTGCGTCCAAGAAGTCCGTCGATCTGCGTGTGGTGTAGTTCTGGACCGATCCACCTTGCTTGACGTGTTTGATGTTTTTTGCGTGTGACTCGGCTGCCGTTGAGGAGCTCAAAACGCACCTGGAGCATTGTCTCAAACTGCCCCCAGGTCTCTGGATTATCCCCCAAAGCCCGCGCACCGAGCTGCATTTCCCGCCCCAATGGTGGACTCAACAATGGATGAAGCCGTTGCCCGGCCCCCAGCCCGTCCGGCAACCCAGCGGCGTTCCGCCGGCACAATGCCAACCACCACTGCAGAGCCATTCGCCGGAGGAGCGTAGGTGCACACTCTAGACTCGTGGCACCTTCTACCACGGGAACGTCCAACACTGTGAAGTACTCGTTCACCATGAAGAGCCACTCCTGTACACTATCCTTGCCAGTGTAGAACTTCGGCTCCTTCGGCTTGGGCCTTCAAAAGGTAGGTGCAGATTCCAATGCAAAACCTCCCAATGCACTGCTTCCTTGGCTGACGTACCTTGCCTCAACCTCCGCGCGCTGCTGTTGGTTCTCTTGGCACAACTCGTCAAGAGCATGCCGGATCTCCTCCATGAGATAGGCCTGGTTGTATGCCGCTGCTGCCATGCTTCCGGTTGTGACAAAGAAATTGCCAAACGTAGTTGTGGTAGATCTGTTGCCTCCCTTGGCTCCGTGCAAAGCCGAGAGAATGTGTATGCGCTCTGATACCACATGTGAACTGAGGGGCGTCCAGGGTGATGGTCACACGCGGAGCCCTTGAAATAAATCTCCAAACCCTCGACCCCTTGGTGTGTGGGTCAACCCTTGAGATGCCGTAGGACCCTCTCCTAGCAGCACGGCCGCTGCTAATGACAAAGGTTCCCGCCGTGCGACTCTCCCAGTGGTGTTTACACCAAGGCACGCTGCAAAGGACTTGTAGGATATAGAATGGACATGTACGAGGAAATACTTGGAATCCAAGAAGATTTGGAAAAGGAATGAATCCTTTAGACTTGATAGATAAGTACAAGGCAATGTACACAGTCTATGGGTATGATTGGCATGCCTAGAACAATCGTTAGGCTTCCTTATGTACCAGTTCCCCTGAGTCAGTTGAGAGCCCCTCGGTGCTCCAAAACTCTCCACCAAGATACAACCACAAAAATAAAACATGCATCATATAGTACGCATTGCAAGATTTCGAACGCACCAAAGAACACCTCAATCTGTGAAGAAATGGCTGAGTTATGGGCGTTTGAGTGCTCCATGCGTGATTGCCGCTGGTAGCACCGCCAACGGGGGTCACGGCCGCCCGAAGCGCCCTTGCCTGCAAATGGAGTTTCTGCCGCCATCCCAAAGCGCCCATGGACCCCAATGAACCTTGCCTCATTGGTTAAGCATCTATCCAGGGGCTCTTCAGCTGCAGTGGGCAAGAAAGTCGCTCCAACGTGCTCGGGGACCAACCGGTACGCCTCCTATTTTTTGGAGGTGCGCCTCCCACCTTTACACGACCATATCTTTCTTTTCCCTGCACTGAATGACCCAGTTCTTGGATCAATTTTGCATGGCTTTCAGCATAGTTGTAGAATACAATGGGAGCATCAAAACATGCATTTGAATTTAGCATGATGACGTATTCACCGCCTCGATCGGTGGCTCCTACAACAATGCACCTACGCTGCTCCAGGGAATAGAGCTGTAGTGGTGATCTCCAATGTTCCGACGGAACGCTGCTGGGTTGCCGGAAGGGCTGTGAACCAGGAAACAACTTCTGCCACTGTTTAGCATACCACAGGGGTGAGATGTACAACTCAGTGCGGAGGCATTGACGGAGAAGCCAGAAATGTGGCAGCAGTCCAAGACGATGCTCCAGTTTTGACCCCCTCAATGGCAGCCAAGATGTACATGAAAAAGTCAAACACATCAAGCGAGGCGGACTGATCCAGAACTATACAACATGCTTCATGAGATTGGCAGTGCATATTGATAGAGTCTCGGATGTGGATGCGTACAACTGCTACCATGACAGCCTGAAGCTGCACGTCCAACGTGAAATTCCAGTGTTCGGGTTGCGAAATTTGGCAAAGCTGGTTTTGGCTGCAGAGTGCATCAACACGGTAAGCTAAAACGTTCACCAGAAAAGTTACATAGCACAACCAGGGGTAGAGCAGCCGGGTCAGGCTATTCCTATGGAGGTGAATGAAATCCAAGCCGTAGGGCGTGGATGGAAGCCATGACGACGAGGCAAGTGCTGAGCTTGTGGTGATGTAGCATACGGACCATTTTTTATGATTATAAATGGACGTTAAATAATCATTGGGTACTTTAGGTACCCATATGTTGGCGCTAGGATCCCGTTTCCACGTGGCTATGCCCACGTGGAATGATAGAGTCTTAGAATGCTTGTTTAGAGAAGCCCCATGACGACTCCATCTATTTGTGGCGTGGTTCATCCCAGTCAAAATGGCCAAGGAGACCATTTATGCCTCCTCCTTGGACGACTATTTTGAGGGCCTATATTTTGGTTCAACAGTTAGTCACAAAATGGCAATGGCCTTTACAGTGACATCATAGTCAGTACTTCTAAGAAAAAAACAAAAATTAATCCGTGGATCAGATTTCTCAACATATGGATGAATTTTGTTGGTGTGGAAGTTTAGAATGATTGAAGAAGAGAAGAAAATTGGGAGAGTGAGAAAACGTTGTCCAATTGACGGTGGCTTTGAGCTAATAGCTCAGTGGAGCCAAATGCTCAAACCGAGAGCTCCCTCTTCATTGTTACCCAACTAGGGTTTAGGGTTTAGGGTTAGGGGACGCTCACGAGCAAGCGAGCGTGGGAAAGAAATGGAGCACACTTCTTGGTCGCAACAATCCACTCCTTGATGGATAAGAGCCACACGAAGATGGGCCCATGGGTCGATTTCCCGTGTAAACCCGACAAGCAGGCCGACGGGTTGATTTCCCTTGCAACACAGTCAAGGCCAATGCCCACAAAGGAGAGGAGGGTTTGCTTCACCACCCCTCATTCCCATTGCCCTCGGGAGGCCAAAGACCTTAGAAGAAGGAGAGGGGGCCTAGCTTGTGCTCTCTCCATTGCCTCAGGCGCCGCCGGCACCACAGGGGGAGGGCGGACCCTACTCCATTCTTCATCTCCTCTGAGGCAATGATAGTTCCATTGAGGGAGGGAGAGGACAATTTCCCCCCTCTCTCTTGCTTTTCAGGTGCCGACAGTACCAGAAAACGTGGTAAGGCAGTATGTCCCTCTCTCTCGCCTCTGAGGCACTCACAGCTCCGGAGAGGGAGATTTAGTGTTGCTCCTCCTCTCCCTCTCACGCACCGACAGTGCAAAGGAGGGAGAAGGGGTTGTCCCTCTCCTCCTCCCTCTCCTCTCACATGCGGACAGCGCAAGAGAGGGAGGAGGGGGTGGTGCCTCCCCTCTCCCTCTCCTCCCAATCACTGATGGTACTAGAGAAATGGAGGATCCATCCCTCCAAGAGGACAGGGTGGGTCCCCCCCCTCCCTCCCCCTTGCTCGGGGTGCTAGGATGCAGAAGAGAAGGCCATCCCTTCACCTCAGCCTCGACAGCTATTGGAGGCTTTGGAGCCCGGTGAGGGAGTCAGATATTAACAACCGCCTTGCACTTGCATGCGGGCATGGTTCAGCGGGGAAAACGTTGCATATCACCTCAGTGGTTGAAGGATTGTCTCCTTTGAGCAACATCACATTTTTTTGCCGAATCTCGCTGTCGCAAACCAAGAGATCATCTTCCTTTCACCCCAGAATTGACCGAGGTAAAAAACAGTAAACAGCAAAAATTGAGATCTAGACTATTTTCAAAATCTCTCAAATATTCAAAAATCCCATTCCTCTAAAAGTGAAAAGGGGGTAAACTTCATCATTCTCCCAGCACACCACCAGGTAACGCTTTTGAAGGAACAAGTTGTTCCAAACAATGGAAATGGTCTTTAGAATGCAACAAAAAGTCTTCAATGCAAGAAATTGAGCACTGATAGTGCCCAAATGTTTTAAACTGACCTCAAAGTTTGTCATAAAATACGAAAGGGGTGGTTGTTTAAAGGCCACGGAATGGCTCAATGTGTGTTTTACATGTGCCAAATGGCCCTTGTGACATACATGGAAAAAAAAATCTTCATTCAGAAGAAAAATGAGAAACGATTAATTAAATGCAACGTACGTGTTGTGTCCATCTGACGACTCATCTACTTGCCACAACAATGTGAAATGTGCGGACTGTATAAAACGAATGCCAACTGCATGTTGATATGGGTGTTTGCTGCACCACCAATATAAACCGGGCGCGGTGTGCTAGCCTCAACCGGATGGTGTAGGCACCAACCGGCAGCAACGGCGACCAAGGGGAGGCCGGTGCACACCTTCCCGGGGTTGCGGAAGCGTAGGGTCGTATTGGGGGAGCAGGGGAACACGTGTGGCACAGTGGGAGTAAACTTTACTAGTTATTCAAGTGTCAACATACAAGACTATATGTACATGATGACACATCCTAGGCGACCCGAGGTCGCCGAGCCGTGCGTGGCTCCGTAAGGGCCTGTGATGAGCGTTATTGCCTCAGAATTACGTAGCTCATCTTCCCAGCTTTCCACCGCACCAAGAATCGCATCATTCCGTGGAGGAACGGCTGAGATATGTCCCTTTCCGTGAACCACGGCAATCTGCCGCTGGCAGCACCACTAGCGGCGGTGACGGCTGCCCGAAGCGCCCTGTCTGATAATAACACATCGGGCCACCATTCCGAAGCGCCCTTGGCCCTCAATGATCCTTGATTCATTGACTATCCTGGCCTCAAGGCGCGCTTCAGCCTTGTTGGGTCTTCCGATGGTCAAGCCTTGGTCCTTGGGGATGAATTCCCGTCACCTGTTTTCCCCTCGGCCGGTCCAACCTTTGGCCGGGCGTAACTTCCTCAATTCTTGATGGATCGACCCCATTCTTGGGTCGATCTCGCACGGTTT
>SZWC01022691.1:1453-15545 GCA_023375785.1 Penium margaritaceum
AGGCAGGAAGGAGGGAGGGCGGGCGGGAGGGACGGAGGGAGGGAAGGAGGGAGTGAGGGAGGGATGGAGGAGGGATGGAGGGACGGGAGGGACGGAGGGAGGAGAGGGACGGGGAGAGAGAGGGAGCGAGACCAAGACGCCCCCTTCTTGGCTGCTGCTGAAGCAGCGCTGTGGACGGTTAATTAGGGTTTGTCCACCTTCGGGCGGTAGAAGGAGAGAGGGAGAAAATCAACGGAGAAGGGAGGGAGGGCCCGGAGTGAGGCGGGGAGGAGGGTGGGAGGGAAAGAGGGGGGAAGGAGAGTAAGAGAGAGGAAGACCGGGTGAGTGAGGGTGAGGACGGACGTGTATGTCGGAATGAACACGCGAGACCGCTGAGAGACCAAGACCGCGACAGGGACTGAGACAAACACACTGAGGGGGAAGGTCGTCGCTGCGGGCGTGCCACGCATGCCCGCCGTCAACAACGGCAGAATGAGCACCTTGGTGGTGGTATCATCCCACTCGAAGGGATTGTGGCCGGGTGATAAGCGATAGTGCATTGAGCTGCGGGAATGGTCGATGTAGACGAGCAGCCAGGCTTGCACAGCTACGAGTAAGAGTATGGATCGTAGCCGAAAAGCGACGGGGATGCTCCGAGGGTCGAGGAAGACGAGGCCAGAGGAAGACCGGGTTCAGCGGCGAACGGGTGAAGCGAAAACATTCAACGTGGCGCTCCTTTCTCTATGGCGCGGACAGGTGAGAGAAACAACAGAGTTCCAAAAGAGAAGATTCGCGTTCAACGGGTGCAAAAGAGTGGCGCACAGAATCCCAGTGGGTCGAAGAATCGTCCTGGGCGGGAAACAGTGATGATACAAAAGGCAAACGACATTAGCCACCTCGCTTGTCCTGGTCAGCCCTTTTATATTTTTTTGGATTCTAAGATGTTCCAGGCAAAAAATCCCTCCCACCAGGCTCCCTTCCGGAAGCTGCTACCTTGGTGACTGTTTGATCCGCTCCATTCGGGTCCGATTCGGCGTCAACATGTTCGCCATCTGAAGTTCCATCCAAGATATCCTAGTCAGCTAACATTCAAAGCACACGTATGCCCAGAATAGGATCCTAAATGTAAGCTGGCTCCAAAGCAAATCTTGTACGACACATCACTAAAGCAACCAATACACATGCCGGTATCAAGGAATAGCCAACAAGCAAAGCCAATATACTCTTGTAAGAAGTGACCAAGAAACCCCTTTTTTTTATAGTCAAACTCTATAACATGCAATTCGCTAACTTGGAACTCTTATGAGAAATAATGGGTTTCGTACAAATCATTTTTCTATGGTTCAAATATACTACCAATGATTTTTTCCCTGGATCATCACCATAGCCTCTTAAAGATTTCCATCACCTAAGGAAGAAAAACACCAAAACTTAATAAATTCCTCAGAATGAAAAATAAGTAAGGAATTCCCCAACAGAATCAACATAAAAAACCAAAATCGATTTACCTCCACTTGATAACACGAATCTAGTAACCTTTCTATTTTGAACAACTATGTGTTGCTTTTAATAAATGCGTCTTAATGAATAAAAACTCTTCAGTAACACATTAATGTGATGAATCCTCTTACTCTTTCTACAATCTAACTATTTATTTTATGAAATGACTACGAAAAAGACAAGTGCCAACATCAATCATTCAAAAACATTCATATAACTTCGTGTTTTTTATTTACCCTTTTGATCATTGATTTTGACGAGTGACTTCATCCATCAATTTTTCGATCAAATCTTCCAAGGTCCGAAACTAATTTGGGTGAACGGTCAAATTCCACAAAAACATGGGGGTGGACTCTTAACTTTGATGAACAGGGTATGTAAGTTCTTTTGTTTCGATGACTGGGGGTGTTCTCTCACTTCAAACATCCTATTTGCAAGTGCTCAATCGCGCAATCCTACGGGCGCCTTACGTATAACAACACCGCGTTGTAACAAATTTGACAGAATCCTTGGCTGATAAGGCCAAAACCGCGATGCTTGAGGGTCTCCGACCCTCAAGTCATCCCGTCTCAACGCCCACAATCCCATCTGACCCTACTCGAGCCATGTGGCTCCTTCGACGAGCCGGTGTGGCACTGCCACGCTACACTCCCCCTCGCTATGAGTGAGAGCCACCTCGGCATCCGCGGTAATCTCGACGTGGGATTTGAGCTCTTGAGCTCTGATGCCAATGTAACGGATTTGGCAGAATCCTTGGCCGACTAGGCCAAAACCGTGGTGCTTGAGGGTCTTCGACCCTCAAGCCATCCCCTCTCACCACCCACACTCCTAGGTGACCCCGCTCAAGCCACGTGGTTCCTTTGATTGGTCAGCGTGGTAGTACCACACAACACACGTGCATGGCTTTGCTCGCTAAGCAAGCACATCCACACACATGCTCCTATGGATGCGCGACGGTCCACACAAAATGGAATTTCGTGCATCCATTGCACCCGAGCTTGGTCTAACAACTCTTACACGTAGAAATTCATAACTACGTGAACAAGATACAAGTGTGGATGAACCCATGCATAGAAAACAATAAAAGGAAAAAATGGTAGTGGTGCTTTCAATTCGACAATAACACCTTAAAATGATTTAGTTGGTGCGTTTGAATTTGATGAAATCTTGCTTTTGATAAATTTTGACTTGATAACATGTATTCATATTGAAATCAATGATTACTAGGGTAATTGATACACATGCTCTATGAAAAACAATTTTAAGTGTCATGAGGCATGTACAAGAAGAAAGTTTACTCTATGCATGATCATGCATTCTAGACATGGGCTCATGTGGTTGAGATCATTGTGACAATTTCACAATGATGACATTCAATCCTAAATGATCAAATCAAGAGAATGAAAGTGAAAGTGTGTTAAGTGTATCTTATGCCTTTTATTTGGCAAGGATCTTCCACCCACACGTGCAATCACATAGTACTTGAGCGAAGTGGGGGATTTTGCGATGCTTTCATAATCTTTATGTAAAGCTCTTATGAAAATGACCTTGCAATCATGATGTCATTCAAGGGATTATTTGAATTTTTACTTCCCTTCAAACAATTCTTGCCGTAGATTAGACCCTTCATGACATTTGTAAAATCTTCAACATCTTAAATGTTATCATGTAGTTTACTTTTGTTTTGCAATTTTTCTTATATGTGACCTAATATCACTGCTTTTTTATGAAGAGAAAAATACTAGAACTTGTTCAAATATGTTAAAATTGACCATTTAGCATAGAAAGAGAAATTATGTAAGGGTACATTTATGATGTGGACTATTATAACACTTCCATTTAGGCTAGATTTTGATGGTTTCAACTTTAACGTAACCTCTTACGTTACCTCTTGTAGTAGAAAATGGTTCACTTGAGACATTTCTCTATAATTTATTGAGTTTTATGGGATGGTTTTAGTTTTTGTTTCTATCTCTTCTTAGCAAGCTTGACAAAAGCAAATTGACTCTTTAAATGAGAAATGTGATGCACTATTGTTTAAATTTCAAGAAACAAGTATTCCTCAATTTTAATTTTTTTTTTATAATTACATATGAATTACTTTTCGTGGAACATTTCATTATATTTATCATCAAAGAAATTCATGTTGAGCATTCAATGTAGAGAAAACAAAGACCTTTTTCATTTTAAATGGGATAAGGCCTTGTTTCTGATGTAAATCAATATCTGAAAATTTGGTTTTCTTTGGGAGTTGAATTTTGCCGAAACTTACTCCTCATGTTCTGAAGCTTTTGGATTTTCATTAATCACCTATTTTGCTTGCCTTGTGATCATCTATTTAAAGTCATGAAAATTTTCAACGTAAAGGCTACGGCTGGATCGTGGTAGAAATCTTTTGCCGTTGTCACCCACAACTTCATTCACCCACCACAGTCGTTCATGCAAGTCGTGGAGCGAATTTTGGCGATGGACAGAGGCAATGAACGGGAGGCTGTCGCATGCCAGAGCACAATACGGTATGACCGGAAAGTTCCTCTGAATGCGAGTTGGACTCGATGAACCGGGCTTGTTTTTCTGTCTTTTGCAAAGCGGAAATACCGGGGTCCCAGAATATCGGTCAAGAAGAGGAGTAGCGAGATCGCGTCTGCCGGTCACTAGAATCCAGCCACGGCCCAAAAGTCTTTTTCGGTCTCTTCGCATGTTCTCTGGAAAGGTTGAACGAGTCAGAATAATGCAGCGTTGCTGTTTGAAACCCGTCTGACGGCAAATCTGAGTTCGGCCATCGAGTGGTGTGACACGACCAGCCACAACCGGTCGGTGAATTGACTGTCTTCCTTGCAACCGGGTGTGCAGAAGCTGAGAAGAATGTCATAGGCGATACATCGACACAAGCTTACGAAAGGCGGCACCAGAATATAAAGAGAGAGATCCGGAAGGTAAGCCTCTCGTGTAAGGAATGTGGCAACGACCCCCGTATCGTCCGTTTGGCACTCGCAGGGCCGCAGGGAACTCACCGACGTGCGTCGTCTATTGATCGGTTGACGTTTGACATCCAGCTCGAAAATGTCCTTCAGAGGTCGGTAAGCCAGGACGGCGGTTCGCTGTGATACGCCGGAGCTCAAGCATGCACCCACTCAATTCGGCCCCGCGCTGACTTATCGCTCTCAAATTATGGCAGCCGATTATGACAAATGTCCACCATTTCGACACAAGTCCGACGAGATTGCTTCGGTCTCAGTTTTGTTGTTACCAACAAGGGTCGATCGTATGTTGTCCAATGTTAAGCGGAGCAGCATGTGGGAAGTTCACAGGGAAGTGTATGACAAAATCATATGTATTCTCGTCGTGGTCATCCATAGGTCTTGTGCATAAGTACCTCTTTGAAATTTCCAACGAAGGAGTACCATCCATTAGCCTGTAGCGAGCATCACCGAATCCCCGCAAAATGTTCGTGTACAATGTGTTCGCGAGCTCAACCACGATAACATTTGTTGAACCCACACGAGCGGTGCTAAAAAACTAACTGAAGGAAAAACCTACGGTCAGTCCACGTTTGAAAAAACCTATGGTTGAAGAGTACGAGGGCGCGACAAGTGATAATCACAAACCTATTTCTTAGATTCACTTCATTATTCAAACAAAGTGGTCTGCATTGTCCACGATTGCGCAAGTGGGGCCCGTGCTACACATTGAATCACAATCAACGTCTATTGCCTTGCCATAGCTACTACTTGTTTGACACACGGACATGGCTACCGACGCCGACATGAATGAGGTTCCAAATGGGCCACGATGGTGGGACCAAGTCGGGACGCGGGGAGGGGATCAAGCATTCTGGACATCATCCATGCTTCATCCGCTTGAAGCCGTAGCTTCATGGGCTGCCATAAAGGCTGAATTCATTGATTGGGTTACACGGAATGGTATGCCACCATTGACATCGATGACTCCTAAACCGGAGAACATGGTGTGTATCCTGGGCAGGCGCATGCCCTCTCTGCATCCGTAGCAAACTCCAGATCCCCAGGAGCCTTGAATGCACACTGATCCTCTTGGCCCTTAGTGAGTATAGAAGTGGGAATGTGTACTTTTTGTTTTTCATATGATTAAAGATGTGTCCAATGTTTCCCAACTCACTTTTTCAATATCCCCGACTACCAATTCATGGATGCGTGTCCTTCACTATGTCCACATCCATGATGTCACTGTCTACAACATCAAATACATTAGTGTGGATCACTCATAGTCTCAAATGTACACCATGCGTCCAAATACTATAGTGACGTATTTCACTTTGTAGGTTGTTCAAAATGACATCAAACATGTTCAAAATGACCTACAACATGTTCAGCCAAACATATTGTATTGTATGCACCACTCATGCCATTGCATTGCACGGATCTATGAATCCACATTACATGTTACCCTGCTCCACTGTCAAGTCATAGAATGTATGTGGAGATGGTAACACAATTATCAACTATTCATGACAAATGTTTAAAGATTGAAGTTGATAGAATAACAGACATGTGCATCTTATAGTAATGAAGAAATAATATAGAAAACATCATTAAATGCATCAATTCCAGTACAAGAGAGGTGCTAGGTAAAGAAATCCACACTTGAACGTACACGGGTAAGCCGTGCACAAAACATATGACCTCGCAAGTAGGAAACTCTGCGGCTTCACTGAAATCATCACATGTATCACGCAACTCTTCTTCAAAGGGGGATGCGCACATGCCACTGCATGGATTGGCCACTTGATACTTGGCCATTTCTCCATTCATCTCCCCTTGGTTGGGGTTGGCTATATTGCAACTTATCACATCTTCATTTGTCCTCGCACCATAGATGGGCCACGTGGAATCTGACCCTCTGCTGGTGCATTCTAATCCTTGTCTTTTGCTTGACCACAGTCTTCTCCAATACATGGATCTGCCTCACCTGCACACAAGTCACAAACAAAACACACAATGGTTGAAACTGACCAGTTTAGGTAGAATTCGCAATGGACAAGTCAAAAGTTGAGGAGAAAAACATTGCCTATAGTGAAATAGAACGTCCTCTGTGTATGCGCTTGCGTCGCATAGGCTCCTTGTCCTTGGATGAGTTCAAGGAGGAGGGGTTGTCTGCTATCTCCCACTCCCCAGACTCGAACTTCACGTAGTCGGAGGCCGTGTCCTCCTCTCATCACTGAGAGGAGGACGAGCCATTGTTTGTAGTGTTAACTTCTGCTGCCTCAAAGCTCAAGGGTCTTCAACCTAGGAGAAAACACAGGTGCTGGTCCATCATCCGCTCTTGTAGTCAATAGTTCTACTGAATCACCTGCACTTGCAGTTTCTCTTGTAACATGATCTATTGGAGGAGTTAATGCAGTTGCATCACATGCTACAACGCTGCCTGCTGCTAAATCACCTGGTAGAGGAGTTATTTATATTTTTGTTGTTGCCACTTCATGGTTGTCCATCACAAGCTCAACATCGTGCACAACACTTGAGTCAGGTGCTGCGCTAGGACCTCTGGATGGAGTTCTGTGGCCATGACCACCATTAATGCACACCTAGTGTTCTATAGCAAGTTGCCTTACACGAGTTGCAGCAACGGTAGCTAGTGACAATGCCAGAGGGTCCATGTACTTCTTTGGCGGATGTCTAGCCAGCCCGCAATGGCTATAGATGCGCTTCCTCTTGCAATGCTCACAGTAATACTTGCTCCTGTACTTTGGTTGCCCAGCATCGCACTTCTTGCCTGGAGGGCACCATCCTTACTTAGCATGTTATAGCTCGCATAGATTGATCCGAACATGGAACGGATGTAGGTCCTATCCCATGCCGTCTGAGCGAGGTGTATGTCCACATACATGTCTGGGTTCACTCCTACATCCAGTACTACACTGATTGCGTATTGGCATGGATAATCGTACCCACTCACTGGCCACAATGTCACTTCTTCATGTTGCATTTCACCTTACGTCCGGAAACGCTCTTTGAGCTCAAGACGGTCTCAGAGAGCGGTCCCGCTCGGATGATTTCGTACTCCCACGCATGTTGTGTGTAGTTCTTAATCATGCCATTGGTGAGAGGGACGGACGGGATCTTGCACTCATGCATCAGCTTGCACCGTTTAAAAACTGATGCATCCATGCATATAGCTATGCAAATTAGTGGAAGGGATAGAGGTTCCTGAGGTCCATAATGCAGGCATTTAGTGACTTCGCCGCATTGCTCGTCGTTTGTTTGCCACGTGCCACTGCACAGTAGACTTTACTCCACTTGTTAAACAGGATTCCCGGTATTTCGCCACAATCAAAGATGTAGTCCAATCCTTGCTTGGATGCCCGTGATAGCTTGAATCGGGCACGCTTGAACTCTTCGGCAGTGAAAGCATGCGCGAGGGTCTAGAACATGTCCGCTGCGACCTTACCTGCCTTGGACTTGACGTTCTCACGGATGTGTTGTACAAAAAAGGTGTGCTTTGCACCTGGCAGCTTGCGAGCCGCAACAATCAGGAGCTAGCCATCACGGTCAAGGGTGGTGGCTGTGCCACGATCTTTTGTTGTGAGATAGGCCTGTGACAGTTGGTGTGCCAATAATGTCCAATAAGGTTTGTCTTCCTAGGTGCACAGCGTCTATGCCATAGGAACCAAGTAGTCGTTGGTGTCCCAACATTGTGCAATCAGTAGGGCATGTTTGAAGTCATTGTTTAGGAAAGCGTCCATGTTGACAAGGCAATGGATATGCTTCCAACCCTCCCCACATGGCCTAGGTGCAATGAAAGCCTGGCGAAACAAATCCTTCTTATCGTGCTCCACACACACGAGTATCTGGGGGTCCACCCTCTTCAACTGCAAGCCATACAGTCCATACAAAGCCATTTTTTCACTGGGTCAGTTGCAAAAAGGACGGATGCAGAATTAAGCAAAACATTCTTGTATAAGGACTTCAATGATGTACGTTGGGAATAAAGACCAGGACACCATGTTTTCTTCAATGAGCTTCTCTTGGGCCATCTTTCCGTTACGTTAGACATCTGAGTAGTGCACCTTCTTGCCTGTGCAGGCCTAAAAAATTTGTTACAAGGCCTTGGTGTATGTTGAGGGCATTTTCTTCACAGTCTGATAAACATTACGCATCACCCATGTGATACAGTGTGCCTGGTCACCCTTCTTGGTTTTCGGGGTGCACTTGTACCCTCCAACGTACTCTATGACGGCGATGTTGCCTCCAGCGGCCATGCACAACTAGCAGTCTTCCATTGACTGCAGTGGGCTTTAGGTATTGTTTGACCACTGCAGACCTAGGACAGTCGCATGCTGCGGTCCACAGAAAAATCTTGGACGGCCTCACGACAAGCCTCCTTGTTGTGGAAGGCTTGGCCACCAGAGAAATCCGTGTATCTTCCCTTGCGCTTGTGTGAGCGTGGTGGAGGAGCGACTTGAAGATCTTTGTCGGTTTCCTCCACCAGAGGTAGTGGAGTGTCAAATTTAAATAACCATGCACACGGGAAAAGTAGGACAACGTTAGACAACTGTGCCTAGACCTTCGTCAACAACATGCAATGCTTGGTGGCAAGAAAACATCGTACTTTGATATCCTAGGAGGTACAACCGCATCAGCTGTGACACCATATGGACACAATTAATGGGTTCAATCCACATGCACGATAACGACAAAATGGACAGACTCACCGACTACCTCCAATCTGCATTGCCTCCTCTGCAATGTGCTGTGGAGAGCGCATGGTCATGCACTCCAGGGCAGTGGCATAATAGTTGTACTTGTGCTCCTCCCACTCTATGAAGAGGAATGGGGCCTCAGGGTGGTAACGGGAGACGATGACCTCGGGAGGATCATCGTTGTCCTTGTCTGGATAGTCACCTGGTGAGTCGCGGTACGCATAATCTCACGCGCTCTGGAAAAAACGGCTACAATATGCATTTCATGTGTAAAGTGAGTGTTGTGTTCATTCTGTGTAAAGAAATGGCCAGGCGCAAATCAGAGGACCCGAGAAGTGAGTAATGCAATGTTAGGCAATGTGATCAACTATGCCGGTAGTGTACATCTCAATATGTTTCCCAATAAGAGTGCTAACAGGTACAAGAGTAGCATGTGTAGTTGTAGAAGTAAAGAGGCTACGGAAGTACCAAAGATGAGCATTGCCTCCAAAACAAAGAGAGCATCCATTGGTGTTGATAAAACGGACTCTGAGCTAGAGAGAGCTGGAGAGACAAAAGGGAAAAAGAGCTCATGATGTATGAGTTGCTACTACTGCTGTTGGTACCACCTCACCAGGAGCTGTATGTTGACTTTGCCGACATGTCATGTGGGCGACGGGCGGGCTTATAGAGGCTTGAATGTATTGTTGAACCCATTGTAGCCTTATGTAGGGCATGTTCAACAAGTTTGGCAAGTTGTTCAAGGTTGAGTGGTAGTACGTTGCTTACTAAGTAGTGTCCCCCCGCTTGTAGTCGACGGTCAGGTCGGTGGTTGTAGTCCTTGCCATGAAGACACCCTGGATTGTGCTGACGAAGACAAACACACCTCATGCTCCACCCCTTCCTTGTGTTATGTCACCTTGTACTCGATGCAAGAATGCTCATACATGGCCGTGGGTGATGTTGGGATCGGCTCAATGTCTGGTGGGTACGCCAGGGTGCTAGCTATGCAGCCCCTTGCTGGGCAGGAAGGCTATTGTACACGAGGTCGTAAACAGGGAAAATGTCCCTGACATTACTGTTGTTTTTGTTGTTGTTGTTGTTGTTGTTGTTGTTGGTGTTGTTGTTGTTGTTGTTGTTATTGTTGTTGTTGTTGTTGTTGTTGTTGTTGTTGTTGTTGTTGTTGTTGTTGTTGTTGTTGTTGTTGTTGTTGTTTTTGTTCTTGCTGCTATGACTGCTACTATTGCGTGCACGGTGATAGCGCCAGCGTGCATGTGTCGCTTGACAGTTGTTGCAGCAACGGCCAGTTTTAGAGAATGGGAATGATGATGTCTTGAGGATGAGACAGCCACTAAGGAGATGATAATGGTGGTAAGGAGCAATGCTTATGCATGTTGAGTGTTGCGGATGGTGCTCTTGTTAGAGAAGCAGCGATTGAGGTCCTGGGCTACCAAAGAGATGGCGGCAATGATTCGGGCCCAGGTGTAGGGGCATAGTGTGGAACGGGTGGTACTACTGTACAAGTCAGCAGTAGAGGCCCTAGGCCACTAAAGATATGGCGGCAATAGAGGGGGATAGTGCGCGCGCAGGTAGTGTGCCACAATCAGGGATTCTGTTGTGGAGACAAATACCATAAAAACTCTGACTTCTTGGGAAGGTGCAAATGCAGTTGGCAAAGATAGAAGAGGCCACCAAACAGACGGTGGCGATGGAGCGTAGCAAGGTTCATGCAAGCAGTGTGTAGCAGGCCATATTGTTGCATCAAAGTCAGTGATTATGGTTGCTCCAGGCTATTGAGAGGAGGAAACACCACATCAATGGGTCCGACAACGGATTGAGGGTGAGAGGGAAATGTTTTTTCTTTTCTGAGGAGGCACATGCCTCCTTGCTCTAACATCAGTAGGCCGTGGCAGGTTGCTAGTATGGCGAGTGTGGTCAACCATGAGAGTTTGCATGCACACACGGTGCCATGGAATGGAACAAGCAGATAATCACTTCAGAATTAACGGGTGAAGCAAACCAATGAGTGGGGTCACAGGTTGGCGACGTGATAGCTGCTGGTTAACCTAGCCACCAGCACGAGATAATCGACGTGGGACCCGACTACCCCAGGACCAAACCAGACCGGTTGGCAAACATGCTGCCAGAGGTTTCTCACACTCTAGAATCAACCAGGTGTGTTGTCTCGTAGAATCAGCAACCCAAAAACACCTTACAACAATCATGTCTAAGCATGCATATCCAAAACACAGTGGCCATGAGTGTATGTGGATGCCTGCTTCCTTACATTGTGTTTCTTCAAGATATTCTAAGCCAAAACCAAGCATGTCATGCTGATGACAGCAAAAAATCCCTCACGCACATCTAAGAAGAATGCTGTGGATGCTTCCCTTGCACTCGGTTGCAAGAACAACAGTGCATAATCCATCGTGTGTGAGGCAAGAGTTTTACTTCAGATTAATAATCCAAAGGGATTGTGTGTGTGTGTGTGTGTGTGTGTGTGTATGTGTGTGTGTGTGTGTGAGTGTGTGTGTATGTGTGTGCATGTATGTGTGTGCTTGTGTGTGTGTGTGTGTGTGTGTGTGTGTGTGTATGTGTGTGTGTGTGTGTGTGTGTGTGTGTATGTATGTGTGTGTGTGTGTGTGTGTGTGTGTGTATGTATGTGTGTGTGTGTGTGTGTGTGTGTGTGTATGTATGTGTGTGTGTGTGTGTGTGTGTGTGTGTATGTATGTGTGTGTGTGTGTGTGTGTGTGTGTGTATGTATGTGTGTGTGTGTGTGTGTGTGTGTGTGTGTGTGTGTGTGTGTGTGTGTGTGTGTGTGTGTATGTGTATGTGAACAGAGTCAAGACGTCACTTGCACATCTTACACCCATTACCAATAGCATGTGCCACACAAATGGTCGATATACGTTACATTCAAGAGGATTAAACTCCAACATGAAAAGAAATATTGCTTTACATGGTCATGTGTTTTGAGGGTCTTTCCCATCGGTTTTTCATTATTCAGACATGTTATATGTACCTACTCACCAAGGCATTCAATGAAAAGGCACTGATAGAATGTTCCACGAGGTTTGAGGCCTACAAAATTTGTAGAAATGTGGACTTTCTTAAACAATTTAGCACCAAAACTTGGCAATTCTAATACTTTCAATGTGTTCATTCATTGCAAAGTTCTTGTGTGAAGATTTTGTTTATGTCGGCCACGATGAAAACTTTGGTTGACTGGGCCAAGGGCACTATATTTGAGGGTCTCTAACACTCAACCCATCCCAATCTCCCACCCACAGATGAGGTAACCAGCCTGAGCCACGTAAAGCGAGCCATGCTACGCTGCCATTCCGTTTGAATCATTAAGGTGGAATATGGAAATGCGCAACGTTTGGTCAAATCTTAAAGTTGCATCAAAGCCAAAAACAATTCTGGCTGGATTTTGTTTGAGACTTATGCAAGCCAACACCGAGCATTTCCAAGCTAATCGTTGCATTTTCCGATCACAGTACTGTAAGACGTGAGAAACTGTTGGCTTGCTCCTTGACATTGGTGCCGCTGACGTGTTGACATTGTCGAGTCAGCTGGCACCCTAGCAAGCAAGCATGATCAAGGAGGGGTGGAGTTATGTGCAACATCTAATAAGCACACAAGCACATAGCATAAATACACCTCGCAAAACACAGCGGGTGACGAACGCAACACTTCTAGTTTGTCCTGAAACTGGATCAGAATCACTGCTTTTTCCATAACCATGTGCACGTGCATCCAAACACAACACTGTCTAAACTTAGAGATGCAAAGTCTTGAGCCGGACACTGCAACATGCATAGGTATGGCATCGATTGATGGACATGCAACATAGATTATACAAGCCAGCCTGAGACAAGTCCACTAAGAGTATTTTAGTGGCTACAGATGACTTGCAGAATGCTTAAGTAAACACCCACAATGTTGTGGCAGCTTTCAAGCAGTTGCTGATAGGTGCACCACTGCCCGACGGTGCTTGGATGCCAGCTGGGTCCACATCACAGATCTGTACCAGAATGGACACAGCTAAGTGGTCACACTAGGCTCTACAAACGTACTCGTTTGGCTCACACCATAAGACTCCTTCATGACATGATGGTACGCATGTCCATACACATGAAAATCCAACACAAATGTGTAAGGAGATGCTCAATAGTTGATATGGACAAACCACATACTCAGCCATCATCAGGCCAAGATACAAACCCACAATAATGAATTGCCACCATGAACTTTGCACGATTCAATCCCTTGGTCAAGAAGTCAGTTTGCCACATGTTTGTGCCAACCCATATGGCTAAAATCACTTGTCACTTTGCTTGATCATGCAGAATGTGATTCTCAACTCCAATGTATTTTGTGCCTACATGAAACACACCAAGTTCTCTATAATGGAAAGAGCACTCATATGACAAGGCAGAACAATGCAAGCTCAGACTTATGCTACTCACAAAATAGACGTTGCAGCCACACCACCTCAACAGCCCTAGCCCCTAGCATAACATACAAAGCCTCTGATGACCTATGTGAAATACATCGTTGCTTGCCCCTATGCCACAGTATAGTGATGGAACACTTAGCCTATCCTACTACACCCATCAAGGTCCCAGGTCTAGTCTCCATCTATGTACTCGTCAACTACCACCAAACACTGGCACTGAAAGCACAATCCAATTTATGGTGTAGGAACCACGTAGTGCACCACTCATATAGTTGCGTGAAGGGCTCTTATCCAATGACAGTACAAGAAGTTTACAAGGAGGTTGACTGCGAAGGCAATGTGGCTCACATGGTTTTCGCCAGTATTGACCCGGGATCAACACTGGCGAGAACCATCAGAACGGCCTCAAAACCCCAATCCATATTGATGGGGTATCGATGTGGATCAGGGTCGAGCTCGACGCCAGAGCAAGCTGGGCCCTCCAGCCCCCCCCC